>JAQPPZ010007803.1:0-92494 GCA_028583015.1 Wollemia nobilis | reverse complement strand
TTACGCATCATTTATGGTATATTTTCTCCATTAGTGAATGTTAACAGTGAAATTTTAGACATTACATTCTTAAATTAAAAAAAAAAAAACAAAAACAAACCGTTATCCTTATACAAACTTTTCTAAAGAATTTATATAAATCATCCGTCTTTAAAATTACAATTTTTTAAATTCACTTCGGCAAAAGAGTGATTTTTACTCCAAAGTTTTAAATAGAAAGAGACATTATATTTTAAAATTTATTGAAAAATAACCTAGAAAGAATAAATTGAAAAATAACCTAAAAAGTGAAACATTATTAACATTCCTCGTATTCCTTTGGATATTTCATAATCCCTGCCCTTGTTTTTTAAATGTTTTCTTTAAATTTCTACACTTGAGATAGTTTTCTTACATTTGTACATCATCCAATTTGAAAGTTTCACTCTTTGGCTAGCAAATTAAAATATATACTAGATGTATATACACTAATTTTGAAGGTACATATAAGAAATTTAATTGACATAGGATGGATATGCACATGAGGGCATGAGCAGTTTGAGAAACTGGATGTCACTTTGGCGCGTATTCAAAAAATGTACTTGTCATTGATAATAGATGGAAAAATGTTCAATCTGCCCCATAGAAAGAGGGCCGCTGGGCCTGGTCCCCCCCACTGTTGGGAATAGTCATGTCAAAAATGGTGATTTTTGAACAGAGTAGATATATTTTTTAATATATAATTTAGAAAATGGTCGAAATTATATGGATAAAATAAAATAATAGTTAAAAACAGTTGAACAGTGGACAGTTGACACGACGTAAATGCGTAGAAGGAGCGGCAACATATAATGGACTGCTGAGAGTATGAGAGCATAACAGACTATTAAATTTAACAGTGTGCGTAATTCCACGTGTTGGGGAAAGTAGAAAAATAAATGATGCTTTTCTCAGTTAAGAGTTGGTTACAACCACAAACCAAATTTGTTGTTGCTGATCTTACCATTGATTTGGCATACACTGAGAGGATTCAGATTAGACTACTACATTTGTAAACAGACTATCCCAGGGTTCAAATCAAGTTTGTTATTGTTGACCCGACGTGAAGGGGACCACCTATCCCTCGGGATTCTTATCGTTATCATCGGTCTGACATGCACTTAGAGGATTCAGATCAGACTACTACTTTGCAAAGATTTAAATTTGAGTATCCTCTTGATAAATGTGCAAACACTTACCAATCCACCTAATCCTGAAGGCATGATGAATCCTCACATGATGTCTCCTGAAGTGTTGCTGCACCTGTCAAACACAATGAGAAACAGAGTGGAAGCAAAGAAAATAAATGTAGAGCAGGGCAAGAACAGAGCTACAACTAAAAAGAAAAATGATATTCTATTATTTGTTACTATACAAAAGAAAAAGTTGCTTCAAAAATTTGGGACCCCTTAAAGGAAATTTCTAGAAAACAACAATAAAGAGCCTATGGCGATGAATGAGACTTCTAGAGAAAATATGAAATAGTAAATAAATTTAATGCTATGACCAAGCCCGTATACGACATCATATTTTCTAATATATATTTGTATGTCTATATTTATGATGGTAGTTGGGATTAATATCCAACACTCCCCCTTAATCACAATTGCTATTGTTGCAATCTATCATGCCCAGGTTGTCTTGTTGATGAAAAAATTCTTCTTTCCTAGTGGCTTGGTAAAAATTTCTGCATATTGTTCTTCAGACCTGCAATGTTTCAAAATGATTTCTCTCACATTTATAAGTTCTCTAATAAAATGATATCTAGTATTTATATGTTTGTTTCTCTTGTGATTTTTTTTTTTTTTGGAAAGTGCTATTGTTGATTTATTGTCACATAAAATTCTTGTTGGTTCTTCTTGCTTATGTCCCAAATATTTTAGCATCCTTCTCATCCACATTGTTTGACAAGCTGCTCATGTAGCTACCACATACTCAACTTCAAATGTGGAAAGAGAGACAATTGGTTGTTTTTTTGAGGCCCATGAAATAACTCCTAATCCAAAATGAAAACATAACCTGATGTGCTCTTTCTATCATCTACACTTCCTGCCCAGTCATTGTCTATGTACCAATCAACTTGAATTCATTGGCCTTGGTGTAAAAAATACCATATTCTTTTGTTCCATTAATGTATCTTAAGATCATTTTGGTTTCTTGAAAATGTGTTGCTTTTGGAGTCTCCATAAACCTTGAAATTAGACTTACAACATACATTATATCAGGCCTTGTGGTTGTTAAGTACATCAAACTTCCTACCATGATTTTCTATAAAGTTGGATTTACATTCTTGCTCCAATATTCCTTTTTTAGTTTTAATCCCATAGCTATTGGAGTTGAAGTAGGCTTGCAATTTTCCATTTTGAATCTCTTCAAGATATTCGTTGCATACTTTTATTGAGAAATAAAGAGATCATGATCCAATTGTTGAACTTCTATGCCCTAAGTTTGTCATCTCAAATTCAGTTTTCATAGCTTCTTTAAACTCAACTATGAGAGCTTCATCATTTCTAGTAAAAATTAGATCATCTACATACAAAACAACAATCAAAATGTTACCATCAATTGCTTTAATATAACGAGTGGGCTCACCATAACTTTTGCAAAATCCATTGCTCAACAAATAAGAGTCTATTCTACTGTACCAAGCTCTTGGGGCTTTCTTGAGTCCATAAAGTGAATTTTCAGCCTGTATACCTTGTCTTCTTGTCCGGGAACTTCATAACCAGGTGGTTTTTCCACATACACTTCCTCTTTCAATAATCTATTAAAAAATACTAACTTTACATCCATTTGATATACTTTACATTTACATTGTCTTGCTATTGCTAAAACTGTCCTCATTGTTTTCATCCTTGCAATTAGAGCAAACATATTTTCATAATCGATTCCTTGTTGCTGTTTGTATCCCTTAACAACTAGTCTTGCTTTGCATCTTTCAATATTTCCTTCAGCATTGCATTTTGTCTTATAGACCCACTTTACACCAATGACATATTTTCCTTGTGGAAGAATCACTAATTCCCATGTATCATTATTTTCTATGGCTTATATTTCTTCATCCATGGCTGCTATCCACTTTTCTTCTTTAATTGCATTTTCAAAGTGAATTGGATCATCTACAGGTGCATATAAAGCAAAGAGAGAATTCTGAACTGCATTATTTTCATCTTCTTCTTGCTGATAAATATCATTTAAACTTCTAAATTTTTGCCTCCTTAAACTTGCCAAAGTTGGATTTGATGTGTCACTTGAAGTTGGACTTGTAAATGGGCCTATTGTTGGTGTTTGATGTGCATTGGGAGGAGTTATTGCTTGAATTCATGAGGCTATCCTTGTGCTTGGTGAAGGTGTCTCTTGTGGACAACTTTTTTGAGCTTGAATGGGTATGGGAGGAGTAACAATTTGAGTATTTATTGTTACTATATCTACTTCATCTTCTTGTGGTGATATTGCAATAAAATTCACTGTTTTCTCCAAACTTCCATCCCATGCTTCCTCTTCTATAAACTGCACATATCTGCTGATTATGATTTTCTTGGTTATTATATTGAATAATTTATATGCCTTGGACTCTTCACTATATCCCACAAATATGCATCTTTCTCCTTTGATGTCCAATTTCTTTTTCAACTCATCCGGGACATGTGCATAGGTCACACATCCAAATAATCTCATGTGAGAAACACTATGCTTTCTTCCACTCCATGCTTCTTTTGAAATCATATTTTTACACTTTTTTTTGGACATCTATTCATAATATAGACTGCACATTGTACTACTACTTCCCAATATTCATTTGGTAAATGCTTTGCTTTCAACATGCTCCTAGACATTTCCATGATTGTTCTATTTTTCTTTCTGCTACACCATTTTGTTGAGGGATGTACCTAGCTGTAAATTGTTTGTGAATTTCATGTTCCTTGCAAAAATTTAGAAATTTATTTGAAATATATTCACCACCTCTATCTATTCTCAATGCCTTGATATAGTATCCACTTTGCTTCTCAACAAGAACATTGAATTGATGGAAATACTCATATACTTCATCCTTATGTCTTAAAATGTAAACCCATGTATTTTTTGTGTAATCATCTATGAATGTCAAGAAGTAATTCATTTCACTAAATGAGGGTGTTTGCATTTTTCCACACAAATCTGAGTGAATGATCTCCAAAAATACTTTTGCTCTAATTGACTTTCCTGTTGGAAATGATTCCCTATGTTGCTTACCCAAGATGCATCCTTCACACACTCTTCCTAATTTTTTTATGGGTGGAAAATCCTTTACCATTCCTTTTCTATGCAATAGGTTTAAACCTTGAAAGCTGATATGCCCAAATCTTAGATGCCATAACCAATTTTCATCCTTTATTTCAGCTTGAAGAATTTTTTGAATGACTACTGCAATTTTTCTTCCACTTGTGGGTTCATCAAATCATGTGTTATCCTTAGGGGAAAAATTATATTACTTGTCATTTGCACTCTTGTGATAAGTCAGTTACTTGGGTATTTATCTAGAATTATTCATTCCTTATTTTTGAAAAACACTCTATAGCCTTTTTCAAGAAGCTGACCAATACTCATTAAATTATGTTTTAAGCCTGGAGCAAAATACACATTTGATATATGCTTCTTCTCCCCCTTCTTGGTTAGAATATTGATGTTTCCTTTCCTAATGACTGAAACTTTGTTGTCATTTCCTAATGTAACATATGATTTTACATTCTCATCTTGATTTGAAAATAATTCTTTGTTTCTTGACATATGATTGCTACAACCTGAGTCTAAAAAACATACATCCTTTTGATTCTCTTGTACTACATTACATGCTAACAACATTCTATCCTGGTTTTGGTTTTTGCTTGTGAAATTTGCATTTTGTTTGCTAACATCATGTGGTTTCTTTTTTCATTCATTTGCATAATGCCCATACTTTTTACAATAATGACATTGAACTTGAGATTATCATACCTTTGTCCTTATGCTTGATTATGACTTGAATTTTGACTTGGGTTTTAGTTTTTACCTCTTCCACTTGAGCTTGATGGGCTGCCTCTTCCTCTGCCAAGACCAATTGTAGCTTGTATTTTGAAAGCATGCTCCAATGAATAATTTGCAAACTTGTTTAAACGATGTTCATGAGAAATTAAAGATGCATCTCATCAAAATAATACTGTACCAATTTCTTTGTTTCTTCTATGGCTACCACTAGAGAATCAAACTTTGTAGGCATACTTCTCAATATATTTTCAACCACTCTCCTATATTCAAGATTATACCCATGAGATATGATTTGATTTACCAACCCAATGATTTGAGTAAAGAAATAATGTACTGATTCAGACTCTTTCATATATATTGTTTCAAAATTCCTTCTTAGCATTTGCAATTTAGCTATCTTTACCTTCTCCATACCTTGATATGTTGTCTGCAAAATATCCCAAGCTTGTTTAGACTTTGTTGTTGATGCAATCCTTGGAAAATTATCTCATGAACTGCTTGAAATATGTAGAAGAGAGCTTTGGAGTCCTTCTTCCTATTATACCTCAATGTGTCTTTCTATGCTTGTGTTAATGCATTATAGGTTGCTGCATCTGCAGGTTCAGGAAACCCATTCTCCACAAGATCCCATATATCTTGAGAATAAAACAAAACCTTCATTGTAATTGGCCAATATTCATAGTTCTTACCATTGAATTGAGGAATTTGAGGATTTTTCAAGCTTGTGTTTGGAATTCCCATTGAAACTTCCATTGTTGATTGTTACACACTTGCAAATACCTTCAACTCCTTCAAAGACTCCACACAATTTACTGCATGCTTTTTTTTTTTCCAGGATGGATGAAATGAGAGCAACCTATCCATGAGAGATCATGAGACTATACAGGCCTTTCTACGGGCAGCAAACTCCTCACACAAGCTTTAGATCAAATGAAATTCTCCTCCTCACAAGCACTAACTGTAAACAACAACTGTAGGCACAACAATCAATTCATCTTTCCCTTGCGTTAAATAATTCCATGAACTTGCTCTGATACCAGTTTAATGTCTCCTGAAGTGCTGCTACACCTTTCAAACACAACGAGAAATAGAGTGGAAGCAGAGAAAATAAATGTAAAAAAGAGCAAGAATAGGGTTGCAGTTAAAAAGAAAAACGATATTCTATTATTTGTTACTATACAAAAGAAAGATCTGCTTTAGACATTCAGGATACCCCACAAGGAAATTTTTAGAAAATAATAATAAAGAGCGGTGAAGTAAACTTCTAGAGAAAATAAGAAATAGTAAATACATTTAATGCTATGACTAAGCCCGTATATGACATCATTTTTCTAATACATATTTGTATATCTATATTTATTATGGCAATTGAGATTAATATCCAACATCACATTTGAGGGCCTTAGTGAGTTTATCCATCAAGGTTGCAACCACAAAATTCATATGTCCATTAGATTAATTGAATAAATATGAAAGTAAAAAAATTAGAACTAGTTTAAGTTTCATATAATAAAATTATATAATTAATTAATAAAAAATTAATTATATAAATATGTACTAAACAATAATATCCTCAGAAACATTGACCGCATTTATTCTTGGGTTCCCCAGCCATTGAATTGTGCCATGCGAGATTAGATCAAGAGCATCTCTTTCAATTAGAAAAACATCTTGTTGCAATAATTTGCATGGGATTTAGAGATCCAAATATCAGAGGAAAGAGGGAGAGAATTGTATGAGAGGCCGATGTTGATTTTGATTGCCCATCTAATTTTTAAGAACATGGTATCTATTTTACTCATTTTTATGCTTCGGAGCTGGTGTGGGGTTTCCTTGTAAACATTTTATTCCCTTCCTAGTTGTGTTACTACTTGTGTCCAAATACTGTGAAAAACAAGAAAAATATAATAAAAATTTACTTTAACTGGTAAGGCTATAGTACAATAAGATTAGAACTTTGTGTTTTAGGACGATGAAGATTGCAGTTGTTTTAATAAACTGAGATGGTTGTTTTAATAAACTGAGATGGATTACAGTGAGTCAAAACATACTAGATTGTTCAAACTAGTTCATGGATATTCCATAATTTTTTTGTTTATATAAGATGATGCAGTGCCTATCACTTTCTTTTATACCACGGATATTTTTATGCAAAGTATAATGGTGGTATAACTGACCACATTCTTATAGGAATAGTAATGGAATTTCTTCTTATTTAAATTCATATCATAAATAGATTATAAATAATCACATATTATTAAAATATCAGACAAAAACTACTCAAATGTCTTTCAAAATTATATATTTTTAGATAATTTATTGAAACTAAGATCTACAAATATTAATTTAATAAATAAAATTGTAATATTATATTATTGTACTATCATTATATAAACAATATTTTATAGAAGATATTAAACTTCCATGGAATATATATAATAAACATAAAATTAATGTTTAACAATAAAATTAATAAATTATTACTATTTTTTAAAATATCTTATTAATTATTAACAAATAGAAGTTGAAAAATAATTAAAATTAATATTTTTTTATTGGTAAATAGGATTTTTGGAAGGAACCCGTAACCTTTTACAAAAATATGAGGGTTAGGAGAAAAGTTTCTAACTAAAATATAGTCGAAGAAATAGGTTTTTAGTGGGCTATTGAAGATAAACAACTTAAATTTGAAAAGAGAAACCCACTCAGGAGCAAAAGAGGAAGTCTCACAGGATGAGAAGAGAAGCCCTCATAAGGACAACAAAGGAATTATCATAGTTACACACAAATTTGAAAAGGGTTTTCCCACACAGGAGAAAACCTCACGTTACACACAAATTTGAAAAGGGTTTTCCCACACAGGAGAAAACCTCACAATTTTAGAATGCTTGAAGAAAAAATGAAGCAATATAGTGCAAGGCCATCCATAAAAGCCTCCCCAATTATATATATATATATATATATATATATATATATATATATATATATATATATATATATATATATATATATAAAGGTTTTCCCGCCTAGGGAAAAACACACTATTTTGGAATGCCCGAAATGCAGAATACTCCATAGGACCTAATGCCAAAAACACCAATACCGACCATGGTCATCCGTAGGCCTAAAAATGGAGCAGTCAAAGGATATCACTATAGGCCATGCAATATCCCAGTGAAGAAAGGTGAAGCACAACAAAAAAAGAACCTAGTGAAGAAGACACCCCCAAAGCAAGAAGAATATCAGACACATCACAATGTCATGAAGCCCTCCAATACAATGAACAATCAATGCATGGTTCCCCATATAGACCAAAAAGAACTACAGGTAGGACCACCCACAAAGTACTTGCAGACCTACAAGAAACCTCCAAACCTACCACCAGAGAAAAACCCATAGATACATTTTACAGCACAATGTAGCACATGGTCACCTCCAAGACCATAAAAGAAAGAGAAAAAATCCATAAAAAACCCTTGGACACGAACCACAACAACCCCAAACCGCTAGTCACAGGAAGCACTCAATTGTGAACAATAAGATCAGGGCCTCTCCCAAAGCCCAAAAAAATAGGGAATGACCATCTAAGCAAGAAGAACGAATGAAATGAATCCATAAAAAACTCCAAACCACCAGCGGGAAACACTCAATTGTGAGCAATAAAATTGAGGCCTCTCTCAAAGCCCAGAAAAACAATAAATAACCTTCCCCACAAGCATAATGAACTAACTGAAGTTCACCCCAAAGCAATACCAAGTTCTAAAGAGGAAGAAAGGATTTCCCTGCAGATAATAAAATGCATGGCTCCTTCCCATAACCAAAGAAAAAACTGCAACATAATACTTAACACTAAACAATCAAAACATGCATTATATTATTCTCATAAAATATTACTATTTAAATATTATAAATTCATAAATCATTATTTATAAAATATTTTAATTTATTTAAAATTTTAAAAATAATTTTAAATCTAAAATAATAATGTATATACAATCCAGATGCCAAATTTAATTCATTTATAAATAAATAAACTAAAATATTATCACAAAATTATAATATGGAATCTATAATTATAATCCCAACCACAATAGTACACAAGGATTACATTTCAGTTATATATATTTGCACTGACGTGCAAAACAGGTTATTTTGATATTATTATAAAGTTTTGAAAATGTTTTTATATGTATTTTCATAAAATTAATAAAGAAACATCAAAAACATCATTGAAACCACTTCAAATAAAGGATAGCTTAAAAACGACAGGAAAATAAAAAACGCAGAACAAAACTTAAAAAATAAAACCAAAATAATTTTAAACCAACAAACCAACTTCCTCAACAACATCTCTCCCCCCACCCTGAAAACTTCCTATGCCCTTTTTAAAAGGGAAAGCAAACAATGGTATCCACTTGCTTATATTGGCAGGTTAAAAATATTGAATTAAAGTTTGTGCAAAATATAAGAGGTACGCATACATCCACACTAAGTCATATACTTTTCATAAAGTTTTTGTAAAATACGAGAGGTATGCATACATCCACACTAAGTCATACTTTTTATATATTATTTTATGTATTTTTTGAAGTTAAACCATGCAAGTGGATTCTTTGCAACTCGAAATAACAAGCAACCGCCTTTTCATTATTTTGTTAGAACCTTAGATAAAAACATTTCATTTTAAAAATAAAATAATAATAATATTTAATTATTTTTTATAAAATGATATGAGCATTCTTCTCTGCTTCTCCATCCTCTTGTGAAAGAAGTGGCTCATTCATCTGCTGCTTCTTCTCTATTACTGTGAAGATTATTTAATCAACTTTTAACCATTTAAAGTTTACCTCTCCGTGCAACTCACGGTAATTCCATTGATTAGTCTTTTAGAGTTTCTGTAGCCATATTTTCGCGGGCAAGGCACTCGGCGAGATGTATTATAGTTAATAGGTTTTCCATTAACAACCCCAAGGGTTTCCACGGTGACACGGAAGAGTTTGTATGAACCGTAAGATGCTTTATAACTATATAATAACTTATCATCTTTATAACAAAAATAGTTTGTTAGTAAATTATTTTTTTAAAGCTCAATTTATTAATTTCATTTTTACTTAAAAACTAAAAAAATCTTACAAAATAACTTTTAAAGCATCGTACTAATACTTTTTGTTTTCTCGTTTATATGTAAAAAAGGCTTTTACACTTTACCTATTAAAGCTCTTTATCTAAAAGTAAGAAGTCTGTTATAAGCATTTTTAAGCTTTAAATTTTTATTGCCTAAAAGAGAGAGGGGACTCGACCCTTATAATTTTAAAACAGGTCAAGAAGAGAGAGGACTTATAAAACTGGGTGTTCCTAGGCGGGAAGAAACTATAAAGGTCCTTCAGCTTGGGAGAGGGAAAATTTTGAAATACTCAAACTATAAGGTGACGCAACCTCCATTGCCTTATAAAGTCGACTCGAAGAAAGAAGCCGGAAACACGCAAGACTGGCCAGACCCCAGACAATTATTATAGATCAAACCACGGAACGAGTATTAGCGGAAGCTCGCGCCTTATTCCCATTATTGACAAGTTGATCTCCATCTCAACCACACTATCGAAGTGTCACAGTGAACCGAGATGAATTTCGTAAGCCAATGCGAAAACCAGGGCCCAACTCATAGAACAGGGAAGGTTCAATTCCTTCTGTTGAGCCTCCCATAACGAACGGGATACGTCAGTCATGCATGGTAGATAATAAATGGAATGGTGAGTCTGGAGTCGAGAGACAGCATTTCGGGAACCATAACATAGCATGACGAAACGAACTATCTGGCATCTGTGATATGCATACTCCCAAATCCATGAATGGGGACCCCGAAGGAGGTTTAGAACAGCGCTCAACCGGATGGCTTTTAGAACTTTCAGGGGTACCCACGTTTGGAACTTGTTCAGACAAATGATTGTAATATCATTGTCTAAAATAAGTTTATTTTAATTTATATAAATAATTTTAAAAATAATAATAATATCATAGACGATAATAAAAGTAAGAGAACATACAAATCTTAGAACTATAAAATACTTAATTATTAACGATTAATAATTATTATAATAATTATTATTTTGACTTAAAATAATCTTACTTTTATTTTTCTATAAGATGAACGAAGGGTTTTTGAAAGGTGTTTCAATTTTTTTATAAAGGTGGATCAACCAACCATCTGGATACAAGGAATATAGAGATCAACATAGCAAACCAAAAAAGGTGTACAAAAACAAAACAGATAAACAACAAAGCTGCATAATACAGATAAATAATAAAACTACATAATAGTTGAGTAGGACAAACCCAAACTAAAACCATCAACACACTAGAGCTTTCACTATCAACAACTAGAACCCCCAAAAATGCATCATATCTCATGCAAGAGACTATACCTATCGAAAAAAACATAGTCAAACAGAAACCCCTAGAAAATATGTCCAACAACAATAGCTATTTGTGGTGTAAATTCTTCTATAATTCAAATTCAAAATTCGACCACAATTTAGGTATAGACCTTTGCATTCAACAAATTTTCTCAGGGGATCCCTACTACCATAGATCAGAGCAATTTGAAAACACAAATTATCTCCTCAAGATTTTATTATTTATTTGATTTAATCCATTTGAAAAATCCTCCTATCAAATTGTGTATATTTCCTACAAAAGTTTCAAGTTTGCTAAAAAACCTTCCAATCTATTTCCCTCCCTGTAAACATGCTTAATCTCAACCGCTTTGAGGGTTAAAATATGCTTTTGAGGGTTAAAATCTACTTTTGGAATTCAGTCAATTCATTCACAATCATCTAAGAAGGGACCTAACTTATGATCATATTAATGATATTGAGGGAATCCTCTTCAATAATTACCTTCCTTCCATTCAATATTTCCTATTGACAAACCCCTTGAAAGAGAGCTCGCACCTCCACAAAATGACTGGTCTGACGATCTAAATTTTTAGTGAAAGCCAACAAAATCCTTCCGTTAGAGTCTCTAACCAATCCCCCCGCACCTATTGGTCTTGGATTCCCTTTAGAAGCTCCATCAAATTTTAGTTTCAACCAACCAGGAGGAGGAGGTTCCTAAATAGTAGTTTGTCTGGTAGGAGATTTAGGGTGATGATTGGAAGAATAATCTCTAAATCCAAGAATTGACTCCACCGCCAACTCCATAATGTAAGTGACCTTATCTAAAGGAATTGCATCCACATTTTCAACAATGGTAGAAATAATTTGAACTCAACCAGATGGGAGACATTTTTAAAGGCTCTAGAATTCTTCTCCTTTCGAATATGCCACCAAACATGAGGTGAACTAAAGGACAAAAAATCCCATAGACATGAAGAAGAAAGGTGGACCTCCATTGAATGATCAAGTTAGACAACAACTTTGAAAAACCTAAAGCACAACAATTGTCATCAAGAACTAGGAGAAGATAAACTAAGAAAAGGGAAAATCAAAAAATAGGAAAGGGAAAATCAAAAAATAGGTGCACATGTGATTCTTCAGCACTACCACATAGATAGCATTTGAGATAACCAATCCCATTTTCTACAAATTATCCAATGTAAGGCACTTCCCTTGAACCACCAACCAAAAGAAAACATTAACTTTAGGGGTAAGACCCTTCAACCAAATATTATTAATGAGAAACAAGGGATCAAAGGAAACATCTTATAGTGAGTAGACTGACTTAACAACAAAAACAAGTGTCCTTCTCAGTCCCCCACAACATTCTATCTAGCCTATCCTAGTTAGGAATAACCATCCACTTTAGGGTGTCATTCAAAACTTTTAACACTATTTTTTCTTCCTATAAAATCCCTAGAAGAACAAAAAGTTTCTGATATTTTCTATCATTAACATAGATAATGAAATCACATAACTTTGATCCGAAAACTTTGCTTGTGATTGGGTCCATAGACTCAAGTGTCTTTCCAAAAACCATTTAGATAATATTATAAAAGTTTGGTAGTTATATAAATATATTAGTAAAATTTTAAGTTGGCTTTTATTGTTAACGATTAAATATATATAGTTTAACTAATACTTATTTTTAATTATTATTATTTTATATTTAATTAAAATTTTAATAAAATAATCAAATTAATATTCAATTTTAATTATTATTTATTTGGATAAGTTTTAAAAAATATTTTATTTGGATTTAACAAATCAATCTAAACTCTTTTAATTAATTATATGGATTGAACCTTTTATTCACCTTGTGTATAGATATTTCAATTATTTAACTTAAATTCTAGATTTTAATATTATTCAAACTTAATACTATTATGTTTAATTTTTAAATTAAAAATTATTTGATCTACGTTATAGATATAGATATCGCATGGAATAATTGAATCTAATATACTTAAAGGTTTTCATATTGGATTATGATGTTTAAATTCAAATAAATATTTCATTTAATAATGGATTAAACATATTAGATTATTGTAATATTAATGAAGATTACAATTTACAAAGGTGAAATTTTAGAAAGATATTTTATATAAAATAAAAATATTAAAACTTGAAAAATACTTTATTGCATTTTAATTGTTTTCATTTCTTATAAGATGAATGAGCTATAACAAATATATATTTTGAATGTTTATCTCAAGACTCGTTGATATGTAAATTACAAGGTTATTAATATCATATCATATATAATTTATAAAATGGAGGCATTTTTATGCCTGGATGAGTTTAAAATAAACAATTCACTAATCAATTAAATAATATATTAATTGCTTAGCTATAAATTTATACAAAAGTCATTGGATTATAGGCACATAAATTTGATGAAATTATTAGCTTTTTTAACCTTCAAAATATTAAGTCAGTGATATAAAAATACATTTAAAGAGATATTATAAACATTTTCTTTATCTTTAGTAATATTTTTTTATTATGAAACTTTCAAAGTGTGATGAGCTATTGGAACAATATTTCAAAATTATCTCTGTCTCTCTATCTATATATATTTCATGAAATATTTAATTAATGGCATTTTATCAATTTATGAGGATTAAGTCTACCTCAAAACTTGTCTAAAATTTTCAATGATCACAAATATATTTACATATATTTACAAAACTATCATTGGATAAAACCATTGACCCAAAAATGATAAAATTATGAGAAGGAGATAAGCATGATAGATTTAGAGAATAGGTCTCTCAAACTTTTTAGACTTTAAAAAATTTGAAGCCTTATAAGCTCAATTAAAACCTAATTAATTAAATTTAATCAAACCTAAAATTTAATTAATATAGTATCTCTACCATTCCTCCCTACCACAAACGAATTGGAGTCTAATGCATTACAAAGAGGATGAGATAAGCTTGAAGAGCATAGAAACTAGAAGAGGGGCCACCTAAATTTCAATGCTTTAGTAGCTTGAATAGGTCTTCAAAAAACTTTAAAATATCGATTCCATTAGATCAGGCTTAAAAAAAGCTTTTCAAAAGGTATAAATAAGTCTATACTTGTAACCAGTTTGATGTCTTTATTCATTGGGAAGCAAAAACATTGTGGGAATGACTTTTTTCAAGTGGAGTTACATAAATATTCTATGAAATATTTTGTTTAATATTTTATATCTAGCCTTCCTTTTTTTGTACAAGTTTAAAAGGATAAACACAAACACACACACGTGCCTACCCACAATACATGTAGGATAAAATATAAAAATGTTCAAAAGAAGATGAGTTCCTCTATGCAGCCAATGGAGGTGACTTCAATAAATGTGCCACATATCATAGGTATTTATCATGGTAGGGGAAGCGGTGTCCACTGGTGCGAAGTTGATAAGGCCACATGGGAAGGCTTAGATTTTCTTCTTGTAAGAGAAAAAATATGCATCCTAGTAGATTCAAGTTGATTATATCCCCATGTGAAAGTGAACTAGAAGCTGCAAAGGCAACATCGCTGAAAATTATCATTTTTTCCATGGTGAAGGTGGAGAAAGAATATTTGATGGTTGTGGAAAATATATTAAAAAAAATAAATCAAGAAAAAAGGGCCTACATTCTATGCCTTGTGGTGAGATTTATTTCATATACAACTCTAGTGCATTTGTAATAAAAATACCCTCCAACAAATAAGTAATATTTATCTGAGGTAGGATTAAAACATGGTTTGGAAATGCTACAAATACAAATAATTGTCATAGAAAATCAAAGCATTGTAATTCTCCATGTGATTGGATCACAAATAAGAATATCATGTAGAGGTAGAGGAGGCCCAAGTGCAACTATCGTAGATAGGAAAATTGAGGTGGTGGTTAAGGGAGGATATCAAGTTTCATTGGGTGCAATCCACTCTATACAATAGGGATATTTTAATCAGTTTCATTGGGTGCAATCCACTCTATACAATAGATATCCTTTAATCAATTTTATTGGAGCTCCTTTCAAGATAAAATGTATACTCCTTCGCATTCATTGCCATTATAGTTATAGCTAGAAGATCATAATGATAGATAACCAAATGCACCAGCTTACCATTGAGAAGGTCTCTAGTGTTGGAGCTCCTATCAAGCTAGTTTTTGTCATGCCTAAGAGACAATATGGGGCAAGTAATCCACAAAGGCATCGACATTGGTTGTGAAAAATGATGGGATCTATGTTAAGCCACATGTAGATGTTGGGGAAACATGGCACATGATGGATGAGACTCATGGGAATAGTTGTCATAGGAGAGGTTGTTGATATATTGAAAGATTATGGCAATAGTGTTGGACTTGAGCTACGAGTTGAGGCATACATGTAGCCAATAAAATGCTTACAAGTAGCAAGTGAAAGGTGTATAAGTTGATGCAATGAGAGTGTAGAAACTAAAATCATGTCAATTCTATTAGGTGACCAAAAGAAATGGCTAATTTGACATCATATGACCCCCTTGGGCAACGCTCAGAGGTTACACAATGGTCCTAACCATTTTAGGAAGATTTTTGAAGGTTCTACCCCACTTTTAAGAAGTTTTGTCCATATAGGTATGATCATCCCACTTTGGGATGATCATAGGTCATGATTATCCAACCTAGATATGGTCATAGGCAACCATCCTTGGGTGGGATGGCCAAGGTCTTTGACCCTCAAAAAGTCAAAATATGGACAAATGGCACCTAGATATTTCCATTTATCCCACCTATTCAAGAATGTAGACCTAAGAGCGCAAAATACTTATGACATGCTACAGAATGGAGGTCAAAAAAGGAGATTCCTTCCCCCTCCAATGCATGCCAAGTTTTGAACAAGTGACGCCTCTTGACTTGCATGTTCTTGCATTTCCATTTGGCCATAGGCCCCCTTGGAATATAAAGTGGATCTATTTTCCACCCAAATTACAGAGAGGAGTTTTGCAACATTAAAATGAAGGGTTGCCAAGATTTCCCCTCTACCTTTTTGTGACTTTTCCCTCAAAATCTCCACCTAGAGAAGGAGCTTCTCGAGTGATTCAAGAATAATTAGTTTACAAAACCTGAATAATTGAGTGAATTTCACCCCAAAATTTGATGACAAAACCCTTGAGAGAGTTTTTGACCAATACTTAAAGGAATTGGTGGTAGAAAACTAGTAGATCTGGTGGTCATCCCACCCAAGGATGACCCCTAGACTGTGACAGTCACCACCATCTGCCAAGGATGATCATGTACTGGAGAATTATTTTTCTACTATTTTTGCATAGGTTTATTCTAGGATAGTTCAAGAATATAATGTTTAAATTTTATGTAATTTGGAGCTATATTGGATGGGTTATCATGTTTTTAGGATTTCGTAGGTTCATTTGGCTAACACGAAGATGCATATGAATATATAATAAATTCTACTAATATTTTTGTATGAGTTATGTCTAAATTGTATTTTGTGTATGCTGTCCAATTTTGGTGTGATTTGGAGGTGTTTAGGATCAGATATCACTCATTTTGTGTTTTGTAGGCTTAACCGCCATATCCCGTAATTATCACAAATCGGGTTGCAATTTATATACTATTTTTAATTTTATTAGTCCAAAATAATGTTTTATGCATATATCTAAGATTAGGAATAATTTGGAATAGTTTTGGATGGTCGCATTTCATATTTCCACTTTCTAGTCTATTATTGCACATATTGCTTTTGCATGCTTCATAATCTGCACTTGTTATTGATGAAACTTGGTTTCCTCGTGCATAGGTGAAGGTTTTATAGTGCATTAGGCAAGAGCATAGGACTAGAATATCAAAGAAAATATTGGTGGTATCATAGGCCTGCCCACTTCAATCGTGCGTACGAGGAATAAAATTGGAAGTGCACCCAATCTATTGAAAGGATTTAATCCTTCGACACCCTTTTTTAACCAGTGTATCAATATAGAGCCCTCAATGGGACATTTATGTAAACATAATTTGATCTATAAAATAATAAAGAACTTCATTTCTTGCACTTATTTTCCTTACATGCTTACTTGAATGCACCTTTTTGTAATGCTTAATCAATACTAGCGATGGATGCATCTTGTTTAGCATTGTTAAGTGCACCATTTTTCACATACTTCAGTGGTGATCATGGTGGGACCCTATTCCAATTGATTTGGTTAATATTTGACCTATTTTATTGCCTTTGAATTGTTATAGGAACTAGCCGTTCTGGCCTGAAATGGCCTTGGGACTGCTGATCGTCCCACTTAGGGACGACCACACAACCATCCCACCCTGGGATGGCCCCTATAATGGTAGCTATCCCACACTAGGATGGCCACAAAATAGAGGTTTTTCTACTTAGAATTATAGAAATAGTAAATTCTCAAGATATAAAGGTAAGTGCCTGAACCTTCAGTTTCTTTTCTATAGTCAGAAATTGCTTAAATTTTGTTTTTCTTGCTTACCTTGTTTGCTTGAAAGATAGAAAGATAAATTTCCCTTTTTCATAATTGTAAAAACAACAAAAAAGAATAAAAATTGAAAATAAACTAAGTAGAAATGCATTTGAGTGGCTTGCTTTCTTGTAGCCTACCTAATGGGTAGGTTATCATTTAGGATATGCATTTTGTAGGTTGTCTTTTATATAGAATTTTTGAAAGTAAAACATCCTTTTCTTGCATTTAGTATAATATAATTGAGTGCTTCATTGTTTACTTTATTTAAGCATAAAAGGAACCACACACACCATGTTCCACTTGAATGCTAGTGAGTTGGATTTCATCACCAACCACTAGTAGAGATCAATGATGGTGGGTTTCATCTCCACCCATTGTCTCAAATTCTACGAACCCTATTTTTTGGTCAAGGCCAACTCCAAAAACTGACATAGCTTGGAAAATTTGCATGTAATTCTCTTCGGAGTATAACACTGACCAAGTGAGGACTAGCGAGACCTGTTCTCCCTGAACAGGTATGGACTTCATCTCTATACTTAGGTGGATTTATGTGATTGGACTTTCATTTTTGGTTTTTGAGCTACGAGTATATAGGCGAAATCCATTTAAACACAAGAATATCATCCAACAAGAGCAAAAAACATGATACAAGGTATTCTTTGCAAACAACACATCAAAACACACCAAAAATCTTTAGGGAGCACACATAAATATTTAAAAGATATAAACACTTGTTTTAGACAAGGAGACACGAGTCATCTCTGATTTAGCCCTTAATACCTAGTCATACGTCGTTGGTGGCCTTCTACTCACCCAAGTCCCAGAATAGCTAGTCAGAAACAACACCTAAAAGGAAGCCCTATGTAGGACACCCCTATAGGTTTTGATCCTAATCTGGAAGCATACTTCTAATATTTAGACACTTCACATGCCTTATTTTATGAAAGTCAATCACACATTGAGGTGCTAGTAGATAGAGAAATACCAAGCATCTACATGCCTTCTAGGTCTAACACGTCCGCTTATGGGCAAGAGCAAGAGTACACACATTGGATAGGTCTAATTGATCACACTTCACCTTTACACCATCCTAATAGGGTACAACAACCTAGGTACCAAGATGAGCATGATGCTCATAACTCAGGGCAAGCAAACTCATCCCTTCCCTTCCTCATTAATGAAGGAAGGTATGAGGAGATCCTTGATTATCCTTAAGAATATTATACTGTGTAAGCATGATGTGCCTGCCCTAGCTGAGTATAAATATCACATGCTTAAACTTTAACCTCAAGTGAATGTGACTACCCTTAATCAAGGGAAGCTCATGGTATCTTAGATCATCCTAAATGAGATAGGCCTCGGGGCAATGCTGTTAGGGCTCCTATACCCTGCATGGTAGAACAAGTAAATCAAGTGGTTGCAAGGTATGCAAAATACCTAGCACAATTCAACCAACTTCGGTGAGACAAAGAGTGCCTAGAAAACTTGCATCAATTAGAGAAAGAAAGGATTGAATGACAAACCAATGAGTTATTTTAGAAAACCTTACATGAGAGGTTTCCTACCTCTAATACCCACAAACAAAAAGTCCATCAAAGGCAACCTATTTTCATCCAAGATAGGCCTCCTAGGCCTTACCCAATATTGCCTTCATGACCTCCTAGGCTGAATCTAGATTTGCGTCCTTGGACAAACATAGAGCACCCATTGTAGACAGTTACCCCTCCTTAAAGGCCAGCTCAGGCGACACCTTATGGGACTTACACCGAGCATAAGCCCAAATTGGAATATATCAAAACACCTTATCGAGGTAGGGTGGATGACATGAAACCACCCCATAGTAGGCATGATGTTCCTCACCCTCCACGTAGGATCAAATAAAATAAGAGGAGATCAAATCTTCTGATGCATATCAGGGATTGGTAGAGTGCTTAGAATCTATGGAGAACAAGACCTTTGGGTTCAGATCCCAGAAGCCCACTCTACACCAGTTGCATAGTCAACCACTCCATCCTTATGTGCCTACCCCTTCCTATCTAGAGCAGTTTAATATGCCCCACAAGGCTACATTTAAGGGAGACAAATATGCGCAGGAGCATGTTACTAAGATTTTGAGCCAATGCTTTGGCATCTAGGATAATTATGCTTTGTTTTTGAGGACATTCTTGACTACTCTCTCCAGCCCAATTGCGGAGTGGTACACCCAACTCCCGAAGCATAGCATATACAATCTTGATAAATTCATAGACGCATTCTTGGAATGCTTCACCTTCAATACCAAGTGAAAGGCGACACTGGCTAACCTCACAAGGTTGAAATAATTGTATGATGAGTCAATCACAAACTATGGCAATAGGTGGTGAGAATTACTTGCCAAGCTGCCATACTTACTTTCCATGATAGATTTAACTCAAATGTTTACTAAGAGCTACTTGATCTCCTTGTTACTGAAAATCTAGCAATATCCAACTCTTAAAGATGCTCTAGTGCAAGCTAGAAAAAATGAAGATATCAAGATTCAAGAGGGATAAATTATGAAGACTCGCAAGGAGTGGAGTAAGAACACCAAAAACAACCCAACATAACCTAAGTCAATATCAATCAATTATGTTACCATTAGTATTCTAGGGCATGCACAACCAAAAACACCTCAAAAGCCTAATTATTAAGCCACACCTAGAAAATAAAACAAGGATAGTCAGACTAACCAAGGGAAAAATCAATAACATCACCCTAAGTGATAGTTTACACACATTGTTGAGTCCATGGACTCTTTTTTTGAGGACTCTTCTGCATCTAAGGTAGCTAATCTACCTGAGAGTTGACCTATCGATCCAAACACACCAAAACCTAAAGGATACTACGAAGACCTATATTATGAGTATCATAGGAAAAATGGGCATGACGTGCAGATGTGCTATAAGTTCAAAAAATTGGTACAATATATGATCGATAGTAATGACCTTCATGTCGATAACCCTATCATGCCAAACAATCAACACATGGATATTTTTAAATATCGATTACCTACCCATGCAAAATAGGCCAAGTCGATACCATAAGTGAACAAAGTTCATTAGGCATACCATACACAAGGGTTCATTAGCATGATTAGCATTGTGAGAAAGAACAAGCAGTACCCAAGTCCAGTCACACCACCTGTAGATTTAAGTGATGTTTTTCAACATCATAGTCCTTGTTTCCTATAGTGCCTAACCTTCCACCTCAACCCATGGTCATGATAAAGAGAAAGCTCACTCATATCCTAAGAACAATATCTACTTGGATCTCCATCTATGATCTTATTCAACAATCTCAACCTCATAGAGAAGATCTAATGGAGATCCTCAAGGCGATTGAGCTACAACCCCAGGAGTTTAACTCCTTTAACAATTTTTTGGAGTATATTCGATAATGTATGTGATCACATTTTGGTAAGATGAACTCAAGCTGGTTCCAAATGATATGGTGGACCCCCTTGCACATCATCACATGTGTAAATGTAATACCATACAAAATATTTTTGATCGATACTAGTTCATCTAACAACATCATCATTACAAAAACTCTCAAACATCTTGGGCTCCCAACATCTCATATTGTTGCATCTAGCTATATAGCTAGTACGATAGCCTTACCTATTCAGGTGGGATGAAAGACCATACCAAAATTGTGCCATATCTTGGAGGGTGATATGGCATACAATATCTTGCTGGGTAGACCTTGGATCAAGGACATGAAGTGTGTACCCTCCATCTCTCACCAATGTCTAAAATATGCCTATGAAGGGCGAGTACATATCGTCTCTACAGACCTTGAGCCCTTCAAGTACTACAACTTGGTGTAGCAAATCCTTGAGTTGACCTTGCCATTAACCCATCTAGATTTCCAAACAAATACATCCAACCAAGGTTCGACTCCATCACCATCGCCTTCCATCAATCCATTGTTATCTCATGCCATACTATCCTCATCATCGACACCCCTAGATAGACCTTCATCACCATTGAATCCTCCATTGAGGAACATGGGAAAAGGCCTATTGATGAGACCCCTTCAACCATATATGCCATCTCCATAGGCGATATTCCTAGTCTAGTGGATGAGGAGCCACCCTATGAGGCCAACATTGAATCAACTCAAGCCTTGCTCCCATCCCCTCCTTCTTCGTTGCCACAAGTCATAGTGCATCTAGCTACCACAAATCTAGGAGAACACTTTCTTAGTAACATCATAACCACTCCTACCATTGAGTCAGTGCAAGATATGGGTTGACCCCATATTCCCATAGGCACTATCATACCTCTCAACCTCATCCAAAATAAAAAAAAATTCATTTATGGGGGTCTTGAATATAGCATAAAGCCCTATCAACAATAGGAAGAGGACAAAGAGTCCTTTTTTGAGGATATTAACTACATGTGTAATCAAGAATTCACCATGAGGTATCTTCACCTCTATAATTGGTATGGCTATGGTTTGAACTTGTATGAGTAAGACACTCACACTCCTTACTAGCCCCACTATCAAATGTCTTATGATAAGTCTGGATTAGGACACAACAAGCTTGTACCTCTTGAGGTCCTCACTGATAGTTTACAGTGCCTGAGCCTAAACTATATGGATGAGCTAGCATCTTTTCCCTACACCAATCCTAATTGAGTCTATTCACGAGGGGACTACTTCTTTGCACCCTTAAGAGAACAAGACACATCTCATGATGTCAACCAATCTTACGAGACAGGTGAAAGTTTGCATACCCTTCTGCATGAAAGTGAGGAAGAAGATCAAGGGTCTCTGTATGAATGGATGTTTGACAATGAGTCAGATTATGAAGTGGCATCTATTGAATCTTCTACTTTGCATGTCTAATATGCACGAATTGTTCCATTGGATTATGAACACAAGGAATATCTACGTATGTTCCTATTGTAGCACCCTATATGGTGATAGTTTCTACCTAAAGAAGAGCAAGCTCACCCATTACCACCGTGACCACCTTCGGTCATCCTATCTCCACCTCAACCACCTCCACAAGTCTTGTGACATCTCGATGTTAATAGAAACCATCACCCACCTAGGGAAAATAATTCATCCATTAACATGATTTCCATAGACCTTTTTTCACCCCTGCAAGATCCAAATAACCCATCAAATCCACTGCACCTTGACTTGGGGGTAATTGAATTTTATCAGGGAGATTCTCCCCCATTTACCTTCAAGTACTAGCCTTGCAATGATATGTAATAGCCATTTCATTTCTCTTCAAGGCCTACTCAAGATGTATTTCAAGTTGATTTTGAACCTGAAGTTCCAATTGATGATCTAAACCCAACTCATGACATTATCTGATCCTCACTCTCCACCAATTGGAGGAGGGATTGCATATGTCAATTGAACCAGTGATTGACAAAGATATCAACTCAGATCCTAAGAATCCTCAATTAATCAAGTTAGGGGAAAGCTTATCCCCTACCAAACAAGTCAATTACATAGCTCTTCTCACCAAGAAGAAGGAAGTTTTTTTATGGTCCTACAAAGATATGCTAGGACTAAACCTGAATCTAGTAATGCATAATCTAACACTTGACCCAAAGGCCAAGTCTATTAAGTAGAAGCTATGAAAAATACATCCAAAAGTAGCCTTAATGGTAAAATATGAGCTACAAAACTTATTGTATGCCAAGTTCATCATATCAGTAGACTATCTGCCATGGATGTCCAACATGATTTCTATGGGAGGTTCACATTTGCATTGAATTTCAAGACCTGAACAAAGCGAGTCCCAATTATGAGTTTCCATTACCAAAAATCGATGCCTTGGAAGATGCCACAACAGGCCATGAAATGTTATCCCTCATGGATGGCTTCTATGGATACAATAAAATTCACATCAATGTAGAATACCAACTCAAAATGGTGTTCACAACACCTTGGGGAAATTTTGCTATAAGGTCATGCTCTTTGGCCTTAAAAACACTAACACTACCTACCAACGTGCCATGACATACATATTCCATGACTATATGCATAAAAATTTGGAAGATTACATGGATGAATTATTGGCCAAATTGTTATTACACCATGAGCATATCGATGTCTTAAGCAAAATCCTTGATCACATTATTAAACACAACATGATATTGAACCCCAAGAAGTGCATCTTCGACATCACATCTAGAAAATTCTTGGGATTCATATTCTCCAAAAGAGGCATCGAAGTGGACCCCAAAAAAGTCAAGGAAATCCTTGAAATACCTCCCCAACTACCATCAAGTAATTACAAAGCCTATAGGGCAAGGTCACATCTATCAAATGCTTCATAGCGCAGTTATGTGATAAATGTTAACCCATGAACAAACTGTTGCACAAGGAGATCACATTCCATTGGGATGATGAGTGTCAAGCTGCCTTTGATACAATCAAACAATATTTGGATTCATATCTAGTATTGGATCCACCCATACCAGGAGTGTCATTTCTCTTATATATCTCAGCCACTGAGATTCCATTAGGCATCATGTTAGCCCAAAAGAATGAATTGCATAAGGAACAAGATACTTACTACATTAGCCATAAATTTATCAGTTATGAAATAAAATATAAATATGTTGAAAATATATGCTTAGCAGTGGTTTTTGCCACTAGGAAGCTACGCCATTACATGCTTAGTCATACCATGTATTGAAGAAAACAAGCTTATACTAATATGGGGGTGAACAATATAAGAGTACTTTTTACTTTTATTTAAAAAATATATTATGCAATGTATAGATAACAATATTAAAAATGATAATCAAAGAAATGCACAAATAACCACACATAATAGAGACACAAATTTAACATGGTTCACCCAAAGATGGCTACCTCCACAAATAAAATATTTCTTCTAAATATTTCTCAAATAATCTCTTGGGAATCCTTCCCAATTACAATGTTTATGGACCTCTATCCAAAGGAGATGTTGATCCCCTAAATCTGGTTTATGGATCTCTATCCATAGGAGAACTCCTTATCCTCTACTCTGGCTGGTGATCCTCTAGAAGACTATTGCCTCAATTGCACTGGCTTGTGGATCTCCCTACACTAAAGACCCTTATACCTACTCAGAAGACCTATACTCACTACCCTGGCTGATGGATCTTTATCCACTAGAGACTACTATCCTCTCTGCTCTGTCACCTCCAAAGATCTGTCTCAAACCTATAGTAAACACAGTCTAGTTGATCTAGCACAAATCTGCTCAATAAGTCCACTCAAATATGTACTAAACATATTCCAGTCGGTCTAGCACACATCTGATCAACAAGTCCACATAGAATTTGCTCAAATATGCTCAACAAGTTCACTCAAAACTTACTTAAATCTGCTCAACAAGTTCACTCAAAACTTGCTCAAATCTACTCAATAGGTCCACTCAGAACCTACTCAAATTTTCTCAATAGGTCCACTTAGAACTTGCTCAAATCTACTCAATAGGTCCACTCAGAACCTTTCCAAATCTGCTCAACAAGCTCACACAAAACTTCTCCAAATCTGCTCAACAAGCTCACACAGAACTTGTCCAAATATGCTCAATAAGTCCTCTCTTGAACTTAACCAAATTTGTATTGTAAGCTTATACAAAATCTCACACAAAATCAGTCCACAAGTCTTCTCAAAGACTTGCCTCAAATATGCTTAACAAGTCCACATATAGAACTTGTCCAATCTCATAGAAGCATAAAGAGAATTGTTAGAGACTCAATATGTTCTATTCTCAATGCATAATCACTTTCAAAATTTTCTCAATCTCATAGAAGCATAAAGAGAATTGTTAGAGACTCAATATGTTCTATACTCAATGCTCAATCACTTTCTCAACTCACTCAATCTTATAGAAGCATAAAGAGAATTGTTAGAGACTCAATATGTTCTATACTCAATGCTCAATCACTTTATCAACTCAAATCAGAAAATAGAATAGTTTTTTTTATGGAACTTGAAAAATCACTTCATACAACCACTTGACTAGGCTCAACCAACTAAACTCAACCCATTCTTAATGAAACTCCCATTTCTCACAAACCCTAGTCCAAGCATATATCAACCAACTCAAAATATTTCCAACAATGCTCAACAACAAATCTCACATAAAAATGATACTCATTTTCTTTTCAAAAACCCTAGTTCAAGTTATTTACATAATAACTCACTTCAACAACAATGCTTATAAAACAATATTCATATAACAATGATACTCATGATCTTTGTAAAACCCTAACTCAAGTTCTTCACACAACCAATGGCTTCAACAACTATGCTTATCAAACAAGGTTTTAATCACAAATCTTAATTCCAAAAAACCTTGAAGCATTAACTCAAGCACTTTTGAAAATGAAACCCTAATCAAATCATTTTCACTCCAAACTTTATTTTCTAGTAAGCCAATCAATCAACTCAACCAAGGAAGAATTTTCCCATACCTTTTTTCTTGACAAAGAGTTGATCTCACAAATTTGCCACCCTCAAAATTACTTTTTTGCTAATCTCAATAAGGGTTAGAAGATAATAATTTCCTCAACAAAACACAATACAAAATGATATCAAAATTACACCTTATCACTCCAACTTAAATAATATTCAATACCTTCACAATAATATTCTTTAACACAAAAAACCCTTATTAAAAATTAAACAATACTCAAAAAGTCTTAATCCTTCAATATGCCAATATAGTAATTTAAGACTTTATAAAAAATAATTAAAACCAAAAACCTTCTTATTACTCCAAGTGATAATTTTCAACTACCACCACTATCCAACAAACACCCTTTCTAAACAATTCCACTTACAACCCTTATACCTCCAAACTTAGGCAAATAATAAAAATTTAATGCAAAATAGTTACCTTACCTTTGGAGGAATTCAAACCCTCAATGATACTCGTGACGTACGCCTTGTCGCTGCTCCAATAGCCACACAAGCTACATGCTCATTTTAGATAGAGGAAGCACCACATGCTTCAAAACATATCACTCTTTTACCTCTTTGCAAAAACATGTACCTTTGGCACCTTCAACCAATACGACTGCTAATGGACACCACCGCATTTCAAATTCTATCTTCCTTGCCAAAAAACATTTTACCACCTGCCAACTTACCACTAGGCCAAGCTGTCCGATTGGCCTTCGACCATTCGATGCCTTCCACTTTGTTTCTGTTTGTTGGCAAATCATGAGCTCTTCTTTTTAACAATTCGTTTGCAATTAATCGATCAAGCAAGGATAAAGTTTAATGCCCTATGGGCATAGGTATTTATATTAAATTCCTCTATCTTTGAAGCTTTTATTACCATGAGACGTCAACGAAGATTAGAACCTTGATAAAGCACTTTGAATATTTTAAACTCCAAGCCCATCTTTGTGTATTGTAAAATATTAAATATTTTACTTTGGGATTTTAATAAAATCACTTAATATTATAATATCAAACATTATAATATTATATCCTCTTAACCATTATAATATTATTTATTCCTTCTCATTGCACATGGTGTACATAATATTTATTTATAAAATTTAAATTCTCATTGAATTTAAATAATTTATAAAAAATATTATCTCCTTTTTAAATTTGCATAGATTCTCTTGACCTTTGGCCTTCTTCCTGGATATCAAATAACAACTTCGAAAGCTTTGTTCCTTGATGAAAACCTTGATATTAATGTTGACTTCATTTCTTGACATCAATGACAACTTTAACTTTTAGGACTCAAAATGTCCAACACATATGTTGTATCAAAAGAGAATCCATTGGCTAGTGCAATTGGTATTGATGGATTTTCTTCTTAAAATTTGAGATGCTTGTAAAGAAGAAAATAAGATACATGGGGATGGCAGGAGTAGGAGCAAGAGCGGACACAGGTGTAAGAGTGGGAGTAGGATTGGGAACGGGCACAACCTTTGATTCTGGGCTTGTAGGTTTTGCTATGGGATCTAGGCCAGACGTGGGGATAGGGCAGGTAGGTGAGTAGGGTGGGGATAGGATTATGGGTGCCAGGCCCCTTGGCAACATTGATGTGAGTGCAAGCATTGGGAAAAAACTACCCAAAAAAGGTCAAGGTTCTGACCTAGGGAGGCCCAAACCCTCTTTCTAGTAGATCCTATCTAGGGCTAGCACCCAGCCCCGGGCTTTGGGCTCAGGGTTTTCTCACAAAGGGACACACATATCCATATAGGATGTTGTCTACTCGGTATTTGTGTTAAGGTCCTCCTTTTCCTTCGTGGGGCACCCGAACATGGAAACCATCCAGTGCTGAGCGGCCTCCAAGTGGAAAATTTTAGGGCACATGTAGCTCATTGCCCTAACCAAGGGTTTCTTTCTCATCAAGCTCAACAATAGTGACAACTCCAACAAAATTCTCTCTGGTGGGCCATGGTTCCTAGGGCACAAAAGCCTCTTCCTCAGGCACTATGGAGCTGACTTTAATCCCAGCACCCAAATCATTAATATCACCCTGATTTGGGTTTACCTCCCTGAAATCCCCTTTCATTTATGGCAGGAGGACGTCCTGAGGATAATTGTGCAAGCAGTTGGTGAATTGGTGTATCGCTCCAAATTTTTTGCATCCCTACCTTCAGGCTATTGGATCCACGCCCAGAAGGAGGATGGGAAAAGGATGATGCGGTACCTCGGACGAGAGGACTTTGCGAAGGTCCCGCCTCTCAAGGGAGGTGCATTTTGGTGATTTGTCGACGGATGGTGGGTTCACCGGGAAACATTTGGCGGCGGTTTCCACGCCTAGGTTTTGGGAATGTGTTTTAATGGGTTCGTTTTATCCTTAAACATTCATCCTAGGTTTGGCCGAATGATTCTAACTTAAACTACATGAAAATGCAATTTAAATGAATACGATAAACGAGTGAAAGCAGAAAAATAGAGAATTTGCGGGAGGCTAATGGAGATTACCGATCCGGGATGTCGATGAAGTTTCGATGCTTGAAGTAGTACGGATCGTACGGGATTCGACAAAATCACCTGCAATCTGTCAGAATCGTCTGGAATCTGACCGGATCGAGAGAATGAGACAGACAGAATCGTCTCAGATCTGACGAATTTGTCAAACGAATTCGTCAGAAACCTACAAAACAGAGAACAGATGCAAAATACAAGCAATTCTACTATGCAAAACAGAGGCAAAATATGCTAAAGAACAAGGTGAATACTAAGCAATAATTTAAAACAGAAAGTAAAACAGATCACTACATTATGATGGCAAATCATGAATTTAATGTGCAATCTAAACTAGATGGGTGAACTCCAGATGCAAAGTAGAATAAAAACTAAATAAATGATCTGATTTATAGCATAAAATGACAGAGAGAAAAGAGAGAAGAGCAAACTTCGAGCACGATTGCCTCGATGTATCCTTGCGGTCGAGATCGTCTCGCATCGGTGCGAGATCGTCCCTAATTTGACGAGGATCGCCTCCGATCTTGACGGGTTCGTCGGCTGCGATAGGTGCTGGCTCCGGCTGAAAACCAGTGATATACATGCAATAAAATTACTATAGGAATAGTGCAAAAAGCAAATTTGAGAAGTTCTAGCACATAGGGAGTCGATTTGCATAAAAATTCAGCGAGGGGTTGGGGAGGGAAAAGTCTTAGAGTTAAATAGGCTTAGGGAAAGTTGTTGGGAGGTTGGAGATCTTCCCAATTTGGGAGATCTCCAACGGGGGAGGGTCCCAACGGCGCAGACACGCTTCTGCCCGGATTGGAGACCCGTTGGAACAGAGTCTATCTATGCAAATTCAGTTTTGCGACAAAATCGTCTGGACGTTCTAGTCCAGACGAAATCGTCAGATACAGGGCGATATCGTCTGATCGGCGACGATATCGTCCAACGGTCAAAACAACTCCTAAAAATGGCACGAAAAAAGGGGAAACGGGTTTCTCGGCGGTTAACGGGCGGTTTGGGAGGTTAAATTTGAATTTAAATTTATTTACTAAGGTGAATGTAATTATTCCAATTTGACTGCGCCAATTTTAGGGTGCTACATTTTGCCCCCTCTTTAGCGAATTTTCCGAAGAAAATGCGTTAAAGATGAGTTCTTCTCGATCTACGAGAAAGCAAAAAATTATTCCCATTTTTAGGCGACGATTCTTGGTCGAATCGTACGACAACTTACTATGGTGCCCCCTCCGTGTTTTTACCCAAATCGAACGTTTGAGGTAAAAACGCGGAAAAGCAAAAATTATTTGTGAATTATTTTGAATAAAATTAAGAAAAATAGGGTAAAACCCTAATTCATTATTACTGTTCATTTTACTGTTTTTAGAGCTCCGGAGCAAAAATGGTAGAGACAGCGCACAGATCTGCAGAGGTCCGCCGCGGTCTACGGGTAAGGGTTTAAACTCAATTTAGATTGATTTAATTTGAATTTTACATGCTTTTTAGAGAGATTTTAGGATGAATTTTGAGCATCACGGCCGTTTTGGCCGTCGACGTCGTCCGGACGAAATCGTCCCTAGTTCGACGAAATCGTCTCAAGTTCGTCAATTTCGCCCAAGGGCGAAATCGACGAAAAAGGGACGATTTCGTCAAATTAGAGACGATTTCGACACGCAAAATCGGAGACGATTTTGCTCAAATTTGGGACGATATCGTCCAATAGTGGGCGATATCATCAATTGCAAAAATTTGATCTTTAAGTTGTATTTTTGATTACTGAAATTGTTATTAATGATTGTTTGTTGTTTTGATTGTTTATGTTTGCGAGAGAGGACTACTAAAGAGTAGAGAGTGGAAATACGACGGGCTGAGAGACGACTTGGCCGCTCTCACCCAGGCAGAGCGGGATCTGCTGGCACAGGCCGGCTTGCAGCATGTGGCAGAGATGCCGTAGGTTTCTACTGACATGGGGCTACTGACGACCCTAGCAGAGAGGTGGTAACCGGGCTCTTCATGCTTCCGGTTATCGACAGGGGAGATGACTCCCACACTAGAGGATGTATGGAGGATTCTTAGAATCCCCATATAAGGGAGGATGATCACACCTACGGCCAATCAGGGCCACGCGATGAGACGACTCTGCGGTGACCCGAGCTTCGCCCTGGAGAAGGGCGGAGTGAACATCGAGGCATTGCGCCAGATGCAGGGCATCTACATCGACACGAGTTTTGGCTGGAGTGGTTGGTGGACTTCTATTGTGCCACCAGAGCGGATGCAAGGTGCCGTGGATGCTCGCAGATGTGATCTACGATATGCGCGACCATGGCTACAGATTTTCTTGGGGCAGACTTTGTTCTATGCCGGTGTACAGGATCCTTTACGGGGTCGTGTACAAGGGCGGGCGGTGTCTGGTCATGACATCGCTCCTACAGGTTTGGTCTTGGGAGCACATTGCGGTGCGGAGGCCGGTAGGGCTTCCAGCGAAGGGGTTGACGGGGAGAGGCCCCGAGTCTTCTACTGGTGGCTCCGGAGAGGGGCACAGCGACGGATCGACCTGCCGGTGTCTCGGAGACTACTGGATGACTTGGTCCCAGACCAGATCACCTGGAGGCCATGGAGGCGGCATCCGGGGTGGGCGAGAGGACGCACGGGAGCTGGCTCGCATCGGGCGAGTCCTGGGCGAGGATGGATAGGGGAGAGGTGGAGCTCCACCGCTACGACCGGGTTTTACGACAGTTCGGTCTACGACGAGGGATCCCATCTCCGAGGGATTACGAGTTTTCTCGGACTATCCGGGATAACACCACAGTTAGCGGGGCTCCAGACATGCGGCGATTCTAGAGTCAGGACGCGGACGATGCCCCCATCCAGCCAGTGGATGGGGACGACGCAGGAGTAGCCGATGGCTACGATGCCAGTACGTAGGCATCCGCCCTCCTCGGATGACGAGGGCACGGGGTCCGATCCACGCGGTTGTGCGTCGGATAGGGAGGCGGCGCCGAGCGGCGATAGAGGCGGCCCAGGGTCACGGTGGGAGAGAGCAGAGGAGGCCACGGGCACAGGAGCGGCCACGGTAGAGAGAGAGGGAGAGGAGGGAGGCGAGACCCCCATCTCCACAGAGGCCACCATCGCCCGATAAGGGCAAGGGCGTGGATACAGGAGAGAGTAGCGAGATGGCTACTCTCCGGGCAAAGAGGGATCGTCTGCGGGCTCGGGTGCGGACACTACGGGATGCGGCTGCACAGCACCTGGGCGAGGTGTCGCGGCTGCGAGACGAGAATGCACGTCTCGGGGCACGAGGCGGAGGGGTGAGCACTCGGGGAGCTGCTACGGTCAGTTTCTCAGACCGCATTCTATCAGGCGCTATACTACCAGGCGGTGCCGGAGGGCCAGAGGGTACAGCTGCCGGCTGCCATAGCCGATCCGATCAAGACAGGGTCGACGAGGAGCTCATCTCGGTCGACGACGAGGACTCGCAGTACCACACATACTGCGATGGGACCACCTCGTCCTCCGCAGGGCGGGGGAGGAGATGAGGCCGAGAGCTCTAGAGGCTCTCGAGGCTAGAGGGCGGGATATTGCTACTGATATTGTATTATACTTGTATTGATAGAGGATTGAGTATGCCGAGGTACAGATTGTGGCATACCAATCCAGTTTTGATGATGTATATATTATGTTGATATATATAGATGAGATATTTTTGAGTATATGACTTGTCTTATGTGATACTTATGATGCTTTTTATGTTTGATGTAATTGATTGATTTGATTGATGTAATGATTTTATTGATGATTCATGTAATTATGTCGTTTTGGAAAATATTATAACTTGGATGTCATGCTATAAATATTTTAAATGAAATAATCTGATGTAACAAATTGATTGGTTGTAATGAAATGTAAAAATAAAAAGAGATTTCTAACAATAATTTCAAAGGACATTGTCGCTATTATAGACCATTTCATGGAGTCGTCTGCTCACTCGGTCGTCAAGCTAGTCCCAGGATAGAAATATTGTTAAAAGAAAAGAGTGCTTAAGAGACTGTCTTAAGACTTTGTTGTGATGATGCAAATGATGATGATGATGGTTTGCTTTCAGATTTCCATAAAAATATTATGCATGAAATATTGTAAAATAATTTTTGCTAGGCATAAATTCCTAAGTGTGATAAAATTGTTGAATAATTCCTTAGGAATTATACCGTCATTGCAAAATGTAAAGTTGACATAATGACATAACATAGTGAAAATGTATTTGCTTTCGAAAAAGCATAATTTGTGTAAAATGAAGTCATATGTTTTGTATGATTTTTGATAAATTGGGAAAAAAATTGTTACAATGGTTTGCGCTAGGCATAGAATATGTAGGTATAGACTTATACCATCATCGCGAAAATCCAAAAAAGGATAGTTTTATTGCATGATTGATTTTTGATGAACAGAAAATATGATAATGAGGACTTGCGCTAGGCATAAAATTCCAATTTTGGTTTTGAAACTATACCATCGTTGCGAAAGTCGATCACGATATATATATGATATGTTTTGAAAGGAATTTTTGATTTTTGCTATTATATAGTTGTCTTTGTGGAAAACAACTGTATTTGATTTATTCCAAACAAGTTGCAAAAATAATATTTCAAAGTATTTTGAAGACAAAAGTTAGATTTATAAGGAATCCCATGTGCATATGTGAATTCATTTCCCATCTTGATTTATCATAATGATAGACAAAATCTCTCAAATACAAATGTGTGTGCAATTGCATTGTTCATTTACCAGATTTGAGCAAGATACTATGATACAAGTGATTTGAAGAAACCAAATAAGTGTTCATTAACCATGATGTAGATGCATATAACCATACTAGGCTACTATGTAGATCGGATTATCAAGAGCTAGCTAATCCATAAGCAGACATAGGTCTGTACAAAAGAAGGTCGCTAATGTGACGGACATATCGCCACGCTAGGAGTTACCCAAGGCCAAGCGGGTTGGGCACAAACCACTTGTTATGGGGCTTACCTCACAGTTTTCGAATAATTGAGAATTCCAAGGATTCAAGCTCATCAACCCTTCTTTTCTTTTCAAAGGGTAGGGAAAGGGATTTTATTGCTTTCTTGCTTTCTTTTGAATTTTGCTTATTTTTTCTTTTTGTATTTCTTTTGCTTGATAATGCTTGGAACATTGCTGAAATAACATTTTTCTTTTCTCTTTTTTTTTCTTGAATTTTTCTTTTCTTTTTCTAGGGATACTTGCTCGGATTAGTTTGTAGAGCAAGGGATTTTTATTGCAGGTAGGGGTGAGCTTGTCCTTTTGCCAATTCTCAAAGATTCTAGACCATGTGCATGATAGGATAGCAGGGGAAACTTTTCACTCAAGAAATCAGTTCTACTATGTAGCAAAACATGGAAATTACAAATATAATCATTTTATTGTGAAAGGATGTGCTTGGTTTAAGTAAATAACAAGATCAATTCTCTATGCTCAAACTTTCTTTAATTGAATTTTGTGAACTTTGATATAAGAGAGATTAGTAATCATGCCAGATAAAATCAAGATATTTATTGTTGTGATTGTGCAAGTGAGGGATGCTAAATAAATGCTAATTTTATCCAAAATAAGTTGAAACATATAATTGCAATAATTGTAAGAAAATAATGATTTTGAGAAAGTTTTGAGAATGTTGACTCTCTCTTTCTTCTGTATATTGTTTTGGTTTCGAAAGAGTCAAGCATATAGCTGTTTTTGGATTTTTATGTTGATTTTTGTTTTGAGCAAAAGGAACTTTACAAGTGCTTTAAATAAATGCAATAAATATTTTTGAAGATTTTATGAATGTTTTTGAGGTTTTTGAATAAATTGAAAGAAATACAAGATAATGATTTTGAACAAATATATACATGGATGAAATGACCAAATTTATGCATAATAACGTTTGAGATGTAAAATATTCATGGGTTCTTTAAGTTCTTTACCATCTAAGGTAGATAATTTATACGCTCCTGATTCAAATTTTGCAGTAATGATGTACGGTCCGAGCCAGTTGGGCTCAAATTTACCTTTAAGTTCTTTGGTTGCATTTGTATTTTTTATTTTCTTTTAGAACAAGGTCGCCAATCTCAAAGGATCGATGACGAACTTTCTTATTATATGCTCTTTTAAGCTTGTTTTGGTATGCACGGAGATGCTCTAAAGCATTGATGCATTTTTCATCTAGGAGTTCCAGTTGACTGAGTCTGCCAGCGCGATATTCATCTCCTACTTCAGTATCTTGAAGTAGCAGGGCCAAAGAAGGAACTTCCAATTCAAATGGAAAAACTACTTTGGCACCATATACCAAAACAAATGGTGAAGTGCCTGTGGGGGTTCGAACACTAGTTCGATAGGCCCACAAGGCTGGATATAATTGAATATGCCAGTCACGGCCAGTTTTATTGACTAGTCTTTTGAGAATTTTGATTAAAGTTTTGTTAGAAGCTTCTGCTTGACCATTACCCTGAGGATAATAGGGAGTGGACCAGCGATGTTGAATCTTGTATTTTTGACATAATTTTTTGACATCTTTATTTTTGAACGGAGTTCCATTGTCAGAGATGAGATTCGCAGGAATTCCGAACCTGCAAATGATTTGATTAAAAATGAATTTAGAGACCTGTGAACCGGTGCAAGAAGCTAAAGGCATAGCTTCAACCCACTTCGTGAAATACTCAGTGGCAGTTATGATGAACTTGTGTCCATCAGAAGACACAGGATTAATTTTACCAATAATATCCAAGCCCCATTTAGAAAAGGGCCAAGGAGATGAAATAGCCTGTAGCTCTTGTGCAGGCGCATGGACAAGGTCAGCATGTTTTTGACACTTGTCGCAATGACGCACATACTCATGTGCATCCGTTTCCATGGTAGGCCAAAAGTATCCTATCCGGAGGAGCTTTTTAGCAATGACGCTACCACTAAAGTGTCCTCCACAAGATCCATTGTGGACTTCACTCAAGGCTGATTTAGACTCTTCTAAGTTTAAACATCTTAATAGGATACCTTCAAAAGATCTCCTATATAAAGTATTGCCAATGATTACAAATCGACTTGCTCGTCGACGTAATAATCGACGTTGGTTTCTATTAGAATTAGCAAGGAAATTCCCATTTTGGAGGAAATCAAATATGTCTGTATACCAGGGTTCAGGAGTAGTTTCATTGATTAGAAACACATCCAAAGGCTCTAAGCATGACTTATTTGAAGCGGGTTCCTGGAGTCGACGAATGATGATAGTGGCATATTCGTCATCTAACTCCAAGGGCAAGAGAGATGCAGCGGCGGCCATAGCATCAGTTGCACGGTTGCTAGTTCGAGGAATGGCTTCCAAAGTAACTTGATCAAACAAGGCCATTAGTTGTAAAACATAGGCCTTATATGGGCGAAGTTTATCATCTATGGTCTGATAAACTTCATTAATTTGGTTTATAACCAATTGGGAATCACCAAAAACTAAGAGGTTTTTAATTTTTAGTGCTAAAGCAGCTCGTAATCCAAGGATTAGAGCTTCATACTCAGCAGTATTATTGGTGCAAACAAAGGTTAGTTTGAAGGACGAGAGGAATAATATGTTTTTGCGGAGATATTAAAATAATACCCGCACCATGCCCCACTCATGCATCGGGCTCCATCAAAGTATAAGGACCATTGTTCAACAAGGTCCGCCTCTAATTGAAGGCATTCATCGGGAAACTCGATAATGAGGGGATGAGTAGACTCTAAGGGTGCGGCGACTAATTGATCTGCTATGATTTGACCCTTAACGAGATTTTGTCCTATGAAGGTGAGATCAAACTCACTTAGAGCAAGAACCCACTTGGCTGTGCGACCCGATAAATAAGGTCGACTCATGAGATACCTTAAGGGATCATATTTGGCAATGACATACATTTTTTGGCTAAGCATGTAATGTCGTAATTTTTGCGTAGCAAACACGACTGCTAGACATAACTTTTCTAATGCTGTATAGCGAGTTTCATAACTGACGAAAGTTCGGCTAATATAATAATTAGCGCGTTCTCGTTTTTCATCATCAAGTTGAGCTAACATGGCTCCTAAGGCAGAATCTGAAGCAGAAATATATAGAAGGAATGGGCGATCAGATTTAGGCGGTGAAAGCACCGGTGGGTTAATGAGATATTGCTTGAGAAGTTCAAAAGCTTCTCTACATTCTGTGTCCCAATTAAAAGGGACGTCCTTCTTAAGAAGTTTGAGAAAGGGACCAGTTTTGTCCGTCAGCTTATCAATAAAGCGACGGATAGCTTGAAGTTTACCTTGTAAACTTCGTAATTCAGATATATTAGTGGGTGCGGGCATATCAGTGATAGCCGCAATTTTAAGAGGGTCAATTTCGATACCACGTAAAGAAACTAAAACCCCTAATAGTTTGCCGGATTTAACTCCGAATATGCATTTTTCTGGATTTAATCGAATGAGATATTCTCTTAATCGATTAAAAACTTTTCTCAAATCATCTAAATGATGATCTTCAATAAGAGAGCGAGCTATAATATCATCCACATAATCATGGAGGATATCATGCATCAGATCATGAAAAATGTAGGTCATAGCTCGTTGATAAGTTGCACGACGTTCTTTAGGCCAAATGGCATCACTTTCCAGCAAAAGGTACCCCAGGGGGTAATAAAGGCTATTTTAGCCTGGTCTTCAGGAGCTATCCTGATCTGATTATAGCCGGAGAATCCGTCCATTAAGGACATCATCCCACTTTCGGCAGTAAAGTCGATAATTTGGTCCATATTCGGAAGAGGAAAGTCATCTTTAGGGCATGCAGCGTTAATATCTCTGAAATCTGTGCAAACCCTAACTTTGGTAGCTTCTTTCTTGGTGACTGGAACTACATTTGAGATCCATTCAGCATAATCAATAGCTTGTATGAAGATAACATTCGGGATTTTTCTAACTCCCCTTTGACTAGCAGAGCCACTTTGGGATGCATTTTTCTAAGTTTTTGTTTAACAGGTTTAGCATCCGGATGGACCACTAGATGGTGCATGACTACAGAAGGGTCTAGACCGGGCATATCTTCATATGTCCATGCGAAGACATCTTCATACTCTTTAAGAAATGCTATGTATTGTTCTTGTTTTTCTTGACTTAGTTCTGCTCCAATATTGATTATGTGAGGGTTGTCCTCAGTTCCAATGTTAATTTTAATGACATTTTCTACCTCCATGTGTAGATCTCTTTCAAAATTAGGTGGGGCGGGTGAAACACCCAATTCTTGTAATTCTTGTAAAGTTAATTTAGATAATTCATTTTGAGGATCAGTGGCCTCAAGCTGAGCTATGGTTGGTATAGAACCATCAAAATAAAACCCGTTGTGCAACATCTCTTCAACAGAGACATCATGGAAAATATCTCCTTCCAATTCTTCATCGGGGTCAACAATCATTTCGGGGTATGCTATGGATAGCATGTTGCATGAAAATGACTGATTTCTAAGAGGCAAATCAACATGCCTATCCAAATAATCTTGATAGCATATGAGATGATCATCATCCTCAAAAGGAAATGGTTGTCCCTTACTAGGAAATAGGCCCACACCACAGCGGGCAGGCCACGGTTCTACCTCGAAAGGTTCTTTCATGCCATTTTGGAAAGGTCCTAAGCCTTTCCCTTTATATCCCATTTTAAGCATCATGGGTTTAGCTTTAATATAATCGTTGGTAAAATAGCACCGAGCATATCCCTCATGATGAGTTTTGATATTCCGAGGGATTCTTCCCCAGTCATATCCTTTGTAAATGAAGGCGCAACTCCCGACTTGGTAAGTACTTCCCATAGGTTGTGGGAGGCCCAAAGTACGAGGAGATGGCGGCAATTTATTTAAAAGGTTTGAATCTTGCATGAAAGCATTCATTTTTTCTGATATTAAGGTTGTAGATAAATCTGGTAAAAGATCATCAGAGAGGGCATAAGATGTAGAAGGCTTATTACCTATGTCTTGAGATGTAGAAGGTGTGATAGACGTGTCTGAAGGTTTTGAATTTATGGGATTAGAACTTGAAGAATTGGTTGTAGTTTTAAGAGCTTTTTGAAGTTCTACAGTAATTTGTTTAGAAGGTGGTTGATCTATATGGGAAGATGAAGTTAATGGAGGAGGAATAGATGAAGTGATGGGTTTATATTTCACAGTTTTAGATGAAGAAGAACTAGGATATGTGGATGACAGAGCGAGGGCAAAATTGCACTCCAAGCTGGTTCTGCCAATGCACACATATCAAAAGGTCTAGGGTCACCATGAATAGTGACCAACTGATTTTTAAACTCAAACTTAACACATTGGTGTAAAGTTGATGGGACTGCTCGCATGGCGTTAATCCAAGGGCGACCCAAAAGTATATTGTACGATGCTGGGCAATGTACAATAAACACAGTTGTCTCAAGGGTTCTAGGACCAACTTGTAAGGGGAGGGTAATGACTCCACAAGTTTCTTGTGTTTCGTCATTAAAGGCTTTGATAATCATATCAGTCTTCTTCATTTCGTCACTTCTAAAACCAAATCGTTGGTAGAAGTCAAAGGTACAAATGTTTAGAGATGAGCCATTATCAATCAGAACTCGTTTGACCGCTACATCCCCAATTAAAGCCGTAATATACAAGGGATTATCCTTGTGTAAAGCTGTGTTGTGGGATATCTTTATCCCGAAAGTCAATACAATCAATCTCTCGCGTGATGATAGTATTGGCCATAGCTTCAGGTTGGATGTTTTGAGGTACCATCATCTGGCTCAAAGTAAGCATCAACTCATCCCTATGGGTGGGAGAGGATCTTAATAAATCTAAAAGGGAGATTCTGGCGGTGGTATTAGACAATTGCTCATTAATGTTGTAAGGGGGTTTAGGTTGAACAATAGGAGCATGATTTCCTTTATTGGGATTTTTCAGAACGAATGGAGCTGATCCATCGTTCTGGTTTGGTTCTTGTTGGGAATTGTGAGCTTGTTGTCGGGTGACGACTCCGATGGTACCTACAATGTTATAGTGACGACGTTGAAACGGTCTCGGTTGAGAGTTTATGGCTTGTTCATAAGGAAGGACTACATTAGAAGAAGGTCGAGTAGTGACTCTTCTGGGAAATGGTTCTTCTGGAACATTAGCATCTGTGATAGGTTGAATAGGATCTGATTCGTTTTCAGAACTATTCGATTGAATGGTGTCTACTTCACTTTCACTATCTGACTCTATATCGCTAGAATCAGAAGTTTGAAAATTATGTAAGGGCCTGGTTGTAACCAGGGATAAGGTTGTGTCAAAGGTTTGAGAATCCTGAACAGGTAATTGTCCGCTAATGGTTCCTACATATCGGGTAGGAGGGGGAACATTGTGATGTTCAATTTGATTGGCTACCTCCTTACCGTGTCTTGGTAAAGGGTGTTGAAATATGTCTAAAGTTTGATTGGCATTCTGATTTTGATTTTGGGGAACAGTATTTTGGGTATTATTAGGAGGGTTTTGTTTAGGTTGGAAGGCTTGCACTTCCATTTCATTATTGTCAATCAAATCTTGTATTTTATGTTTCAATCTCTTACAAGCGTTGGTAGAATGTCCAGGACCTCTATGAAAATCACAGTGCAAATCAGCTCTATATCCGGGTATGCTTGGGTCAGGTTCTCGGATAGCTGGCAGTTGGATTAAACCTCTTTCAAGAAGTTGAGGTAAAATAGTTGATAAAGGTTGGTTTAATCTAGTGAACTCTCGAGGAGGCTTATCGGGAGGTTTCAAGATGAATTTTTTTGTTGTTTTTGTTGCATTGACATTAGCAACATTTCTGCTGTCAGTGACTCCATCACCGACAACTTGTTTGTTTTTATATTGATTTCTAGATGTTTTCTCATCATCCTTCTTTCTAAGTTGGCCTCTCCTAATGAGGGCATCTTCTACTCTTCGAGCTAAGTCTATAGCTTGATCGAAGGTAGTCAAAGTAGTTGTTGATAGCTCATAAGAAAGTTGTTCTTGTAAATTGTTAATGAAAATGTCTAGCATTTCCCTATAGGGTAGCACAAAGTGCAGGTTTCCTGTCAATTGTCTCCATCTAGCTAAGAAATCAGCAAAACATTCGTCTTTATCTTGTTTTAAGTTGTATAGATCTTTAATAGTTACATGCCTCTCGATGTAGGCACTAAATTGATGAACAAATGACTCAGCTGTTTCTTCAAAGTTTCTTAAGGAGTGAGTGGGCAATTGGTAGTACCACTCTAACGCCATTCCACCTAAACTTTTAGGGAACATTTTTAGTAATAGCAAGTCGTCATGCGATATGTCATGACATGCTATCCTAAACATGCGAAGATGTTCTATGGGATCTTCGGTTCCTTTATAGATAGGCAGGACGGGCATGGGAAAATGCTTAGGGTATGGTTGAGCTACCACTATGGGATCCAATGGTTGGCTACAAATCTCTCGATAATTGTACGAGGGACGGTAGGGATCTATCTGGTCCATACGTGAAGCCAATTGTTTCACCATAGCTTCCAGATTACTAGTTTGCCCCCCATATTGATTCGGTGGGGCATTGACATGAGTTTTATGGGCATATGATGGAGGAACATGCATATTAGATGCCATGTTACTATTGTGTAAAACATTGGTAGGAAAAATATTATGGAGAAATTTTGAAGTTGGATTAGGTTGTATTGCAGATTGTTGAAAATTTGTATTTGGCTTTGTTTTATGTTTCTGTTTATTTAAAGCATTTTGCTCAATAGTTTGGAGGAACGAAGTAGTGAAGGGAATTTTCTTTTGTGCGGGAGTGATTTTAGGTTGAGTAATAGGTTCCTTAGGAGGTTGGGTGACCTGTTGTTTGGTCATGGCTTGGGCTATAGTGACCATATTCGCATTGGATGGTCCACCCTTATCACTTTCTTGATCAATGAAAGACAAGGGATTAGTTTGCATATCAAGCGCCCGTTCTAAGGCTGCTTGAGCATCACTAATTTCCCCTTTATCAATACGGACTGCCACATTAAGGACGTCGATATGTTGATTAAGAAATTTTTGAAAATGTTCTGCGTTGTCAAAAGTGATGCCTCCATTGGGAGCTATTCTAGGGGATGAGGATTCTTTAACACTTCCTTCTTGTTCCTTATCTTCCCCTAAGTCTTCATCTGATTGTCCTAGAGTTTCACCTTCCGGATTTGTATCTCCAAGAAGGACATTTGGGTTTTCAGTTGTATTTTGTAGCCAATCTTCTCCTTCTCCTAAAATTTCTTTACCATTCCTAAGTCTAGTCATGGTGCTAAGTTTTGATTTCAGCAAATATATATATATATATATATATATATATATATATATATATTTTTTTTTATATATGCAACAAATTAAAAGGTATATATTTATATATACCTAATGCAATATTGTAAATGAAATGTTTAAGTTTTTTACTATGTTTTTCTTTGAAACAATATAATAAAGACAACAAATGAAACAATAAATGCAAGCAATAATAATAATAATACTGAAAGCAAATGAACTAATCTTCTATGAATAACTTATGAATATCATTAATAGGTTCAAGTTGTTCAGGGGTCATGAAATGTTCTTCTTCAAATTGAAAGTTTTCTTTTAAGAATTTGATGAAAAGGGCTATGGTGATATTGTCTATTTCAGATGCTGGTTGATAAAAGTAAAGCTCATGGCAATACTCTCGATATAGCACAGCTCGCGGAACTCTATTCCATATTTCCCTATCTGTAAGAACAACTTCTTGGTCTTCTACAAGGCCTAAGAATCGGTGTACAATGTCTGCGTTCTCGAGGTATTCCTCGAAGCTAAACAACTCTGAAGATACTAAAGCTCTCCTATAGGCTAGCCATCTATGGCAGGCTCTCTGAAGTTCATGGTAGAAAACTAATTGATGAGGATCCAGGATTCTATCCAAGACTAGCCTCTTAATCTGTTTAAGTTGTGTGGCCCTAGATGAGATGAGACTAAGTCTCCTAATAAGTTCGTCCCACAAGGATTGATTTCTACTTGTTTCAGGGATACTAAGGACAGAATTAACTTCTATGGCTGCCAATTGGTTTACTACGTTTATAGTAATTGCTAACCTCTTTTTAGGAGCTACCATCTAAACATGATTTTGAACCTTAAATGTTTTAAAATGCATCTAAGTTTTAGTTGTTCTAATTTTTTTTTTTTTTTTGTTTTTGGTTTTCAAAAGGTTATGATGCATTCACGTCGGGTTCACCAAAATGTATCGCTCCAAATTTTTCGCATCCCTACCTTCAGGCTATTGGATCCACGCCCGGAAGGAGGATGGGAAAAGGATGATGCGGTACCTCGGACGAGAGGACTTTGCGAAGGTCCCGCCTCTCAAGGGAGGTGCATTTTGGTGATTTGTCGACGGATGGTGGGTTCACCAGGAAACATTTGGCGGCAGTTTCCACGCCTAGGTTTTGGGAATGTGTTTTAATGGGTTCGTTTTATCCTTAAACATTCATCCTAGGTTTGGCCGAATGATTCTAACTTAAACTACATGAAAATGCAATTTAAATGAATACAGTAAACAGACTGAAAGCAGAAAAATAGAGAATTTGCAGGAGGCTAATGGAGATTACCTGATCCGGGATGTCTGATGAAGTTTCTATGCTTGAAGTAGTGTGGATCGTCTGGGATTCGACAAAATCACCTACAATCTGTCAGAATCATCTGGAATCGAAGGACGCGAGAAGACAGAACATATGAGACAGACAGAATCGTCTCAGATCTGACGAATTCGTCAAACGAATTCGTCAGAAACCTACAAAACAGAGAACAGATGCAAAATACAAGCAATTCTACTATGCAAAACAGAGGCAAAATATGCTAAAGAACAAGGTGAATACTAAGCAATAATTTAAAATAGAAAGTAAAACAGATCACTTCATTATGATGGCAAATCATGAATTTAATGTGCAATCTAAACTAGATGGGTGAACTCCAGATGCAAAGTAGAATAAAAACTAAATAAATGATCTGATTTATAGCATAAAATGACGAGAGAGAAAAGAGAGAAGAGCAAACTTCGAGCACGCGATTGCCTCGATGTATCTTGCGATCGAGATCGTCTCGCATCGATGCGAGATCGTCCCTAATTTGACAGGATCGCCTCCGATCTTGACAGGTTAGTCGGCTGCGATAGGTGCTGGCTCCGGCTGAAAACCAGTGATATACCTGCAATAAAATTACTATAGGAATAGTGCAAAAAGCAAATTTGAGAAGTTCTAGCACATAGGGAGTCGATTTGCATAAAAATTCAGCCGGGGGTTGGGGAGGGAAAAGTCTTAGAGTTAAATAGGCTTAGGGAAAGTTGTTGGGAGGTTGGAGATCTTCCCAATTTGGGAGATCTCCAACGGGGGAGGGTCCCAACGACGCGGACACGCTTACGCCGGATTGGAGACCCGTTGGAACAGAGTCTATCTATGCAAATTCAGTTTTGCGACAAAATCGTACGGACGTTCTAGTCCGGACGAAATCGTCAAATGCAGGGCGATATCGTATGATCGGCGACGATATCGTCCAACGGTCAAAACAACTCCTAAAAATGGCACGAAAAAAGGGGAAACGGGTTTCTCGGCGGTTAACGGGCGGTTTGGGAGGTTAAATTTGAATTTAAATTTATTTACTAAGGTGAATGTAATTATTCCAATTTGACTGCGCCAATTTTAGGGTGCTACAACTGGTTGCCTTCGATCTTGCTACTAAGGTAGGGTCTCGCATGGTCCATATTAGGTTCTGTGCCAATGCAAACCTCGAATCTGAACTCCCTTCCACAGTTATTATTTCTTTAGGATTCTTCTTCTGGAGCCAAATCCTGATCTACTAGAATAAACCCATCTTCAGCCCCCTATGTAGCACACATGGGCACCTTCCCCACCAATGCCCCTATTACAAGAAGGTTGTTGCATCTCAGCTCGAGAATCCCCCTCCTTGACTCAGTAAGGCCCCCTACCATGGGCCCCCACACGGCTATTGTAGCACCCTAGAATGGCACAGAAAAGAGACAAAATCTACTACTACTGAGGAAAACTAGGTGGATCCCAATCACTCAGGCGCTCAGCCCTAGGTATGTCATAACCCTGAACCTCCTCTTGTTAGTATTTCAGAACCTATGAGGTGTGTAGAGGAAATATCCTCTGAGGTCACCATGACCCCTATTCCCCTTCCTTCCAGACAGGCCTGTAGGTCGACCCCGTCCTAGCCCAATCCGAGGAAGCCCCTTCCCTGAATTGTGAGTCATCAAGCCTCCCAAACCCCCACCCTTCCCCCTTGCCCCTGGTGGGTTGGGTGCCCCTTACCCCACTCAGTACCCCCAACTAGATCCCCTTCCACCATTACTTCATTCCCCTCTTCCCACCCTTCCTTAGAGTGTAGTTCTGAGAGGTCTGTGGAAGTCGATCCTAGAAGTTCCCAGTCTGAGATTGAATATTTTAGCCTAAAAAAGACCCGTAGGAAGAAGTTTGACACCTAAATTGAAAGAAAAAATAAGAGATGTCGTCGCTCTCTTGGAAACCAATGTAACAAGATCACAGAGGATGATATTGCTAGCAGCTCCTAGGCAACCCTCCTTGAGGATTCTATGAGTTTTTTGAAGACTGATTCCTAGAGATCCAAATCCCCTGCCTAGGCTGGGAAGGGAGGCAAAAGACTCCCCAAGGGTTTCAAATGAAGATGAATGGCACCCCCAATAAAAGGATCCTTGGTCAAATTCACAAGGACCACAAGCCGACTATTCTCCTCCTTCAGGAGACAAAACTTGACGAAGTGTCCTCCTCGAGGATCGCCAAAGCTATCTGGAGTAACATTGATTTTTTGTCCACCTCGACCTCAGGGATAGCTGGAGGGTCACTGTGTCTTTGGTACCTACGCTTATTTGATGAAAGACTAATTTCATCATCCCCTAGAATCACCAACATCCTAATCTAGTGTTTAAAGTTAGGGTAGTCCTGGATTCTATCCAATGTTTATGCCCCCAATAGCCTGAATGGAAGAGCAACATTGTGGAACAAAATTAGCATCATGAGGGAGGAATTTTCACCTCTCCCCTAGATTCTTTTGGGTGACTTCAATAGTTCCCTCTTTCCCTCTGACAAGAGTGGAGGTCTAGTGACAGCAACTAAAAGTATGGATAATTTTGGGGCCTTTGCTGACTCTAAAGAGCTCATGGACGTCCACCTGAAAGGAGCCAAGTACACCTAGAATAATAGAAGAACAGGAGCCCAAATCATTCAGGTCATACTGGATAGAGTTTTCTTGTCCAAGGAAGCCATCCCCTTGTTCGTTGATGCAACCCTGCTGGCCCTTCCTAAAGTTGGATCTAATCATAGCCCCCTCCTCCTTGAAGCTAGTACACATTCCTACCACAATCCCCCCTTTTGTTTTGAGTTGATGTGGCTTCACCACTCAGAATTTAGGACCCAGGTGGCCTACTGGTGGGATTGCCTAGTCCCAAAGGTGCCCTGTTGAGAAAATCTATCAAAAATTAAGACTCCTCAAAGAGAAGCTCAAGATCTAGAATAAGGAGGTGTTTGGAAACATCTTCAATAGCAAAGAAATACTCAAGAAACAACTAGAATATTTTGATCTTAGATTTTAGGAAGGGTTCTAGGTCTCGGGAGTGCAAGGGGAGGAGCGCTCAGTCCTAGCCGAGTATCACAATATCTTAGTCAGGGAGCAAACCTTCTGGAGATAGAATTCAAGGGCCCTATGGTTGGACGATGGTTATGCCAATACTAAATTTTTTTGCATCTCAACCCTAAAAAATAGGAGCTCAAATAGAATCCTTGAGCTTATCTGAAGTGATGGCAATGTAACCAAATATGAGGAGGATATCAGAGCCGAAGCCATAGGTTTCTTTCAAGAGCTCCTTGGTGAGGAGCCTCAAAAATCTCCCTTGGTGGTAGAGACCTTGCTAGAGCACATTCCCTCCTTGGTCCCAACCCATTAAAATGAGATGTTTCTTCGAATTCAGATGAAGAAATTAGTGCAGCTATGTTTTCCATGAAAGCAAATTCTGCCTCGGGCCCGAACGGGTTTTCTCCATAATTTTTCCAATCCTTATGGGACCTCATTAGCTAGGAAGTGTGTGTGGCCATTCGAGACCTCCAGTTCGCTAGCTCCATCCCTAGAGGTATAAATTCTACCTTCATTGCCCTATTTCCCAAGTCCCAGGCAGCCAGATCCCTAGCCGACTTTCATCCCATCAGCCTGTGCAATGTCCTCTATAAAATCTTGACCAAGTCCCTAGCAACTAGAATCAAATAAATCCTTCCCCTGATCATTGCCCTCAGCCAGGGAAGGTCTGTTAAAGTAAGGCTTATCACAGATGGGGTCATCATCATCCATGAGGTCCTTCATTCTACCCTACTTTCCAAGAAGCCATCCTTCTTGCTCAAACATGACATGAATAAAGCTTTCGACAGAGTCAACCAGGAGTTCCTCTCTAGAATTCTTCTCAAGTTTGGGTTCCACCCCTCCTAGATCAACCTCATCAATAACTGAATGTCTTCCCCTTGGTTATTTGTCTTGATCAATGGTTCCCCAGCTGGGTTCTTCCCTAGTTGTAGAAACCTTCTTCAAGGTGAACCCTTGTCCCTGATTCTTTTCATCATCCTGGCTGAGGCCCTGGAACAAACCATTTTGAGTGTTGCTTCCTATGGTCTCATCTCTAGCATCAGGCCTATGCTTGAGCTACCCCTAGTGTCTCATCGATAATTTGTGGATGACACCATTCTTGCCACCTTTTCTTTAGTCCCTCAAGCCAAGGTCATCAAGCAGATCTTGATCCCGTATGAAGAGGCGGCTATGCAGAAGATCAATCTCCATAAAAGCAAAATCTATTTCATTCACACACCCCCAAGTAGGCAAGCCTAAATCAGGTGGATCCTGGGTTGTACCCTTGATACCCTACCATTTACCTACCTCGAGCTACCCCTATTCATAGGGGTTTCTTCCAAGGTCATGTGGAGTGGGATGATCAAGCGGGTCCAGTAGAAATTGACCTCTTGGAAGGGTCACATCCTCTCCTAGGTGGGCCAGGCCACCCTTATGTCCACAGTTATCCAAAGCATTTAAATGTATTTCATGTTTGTCTTCAAAATCCTGGCCTTAATTGCAACCCACATTGAAAAAATCTAGAAATGGTTTTTGTGGTATGGCAGTGAAGACAAGAATAAGATTCCCCTAGTCTCCTGGCCCCTTGTCTATAGGCCTAAAGAGGAGGGAGGGATCGGGCTTAGGCAGTTTCCCCTTATGAACAAATCCTTCCTAGACAAGCAAGTGTGGAAGGTGATCACGAATGCCCCGGATGAATGGGTCAGTATTATACGCAAGAAATATCTCCATCAACACCATTTCATTAGAAACTTCTATCCCAAAGATAGATCGACCTTCTGGAAATCCATGACCCTCACAAAGATATTATTAGGAAAGGGATCCTATGGATCCTTAGTGATGGAGCCAAGATCAACTTTTGGGAGGACATGTGGATCCAAGATGAGGCCTTGAGTGCTGAAAGTGACCTCAAAGTCCTTAAAATGGGCTTGGTGGCCTCCAAAGGCCCTAATGTGTTAGAACACTTGGTCAAGGATCAGGGGAAAGGCACATGGGGGCTCATCTCGAACCTCTGCCACCCGCTTCAAGCTACTAGGCTCCAATGACTCATTGAGACTACCATCATCCCTTATAGTGGGGGGAGGATAGATGTCTGGCATGGTACTAGTAGTGGCTACTTCTTGGTTAAATCCACTTACATCCTCCAATGGGATCCAGTGGAGGCTCCTTTCATGGTCAAGCAAATGTGGGCCAAAAAGTTGATTCCCAAGATTAGCTACTTTGTGTGGACAACCATCTAGAATAAAATCCTTACTATTTAGAATATGGCCAAGAGGGGCTTCCAAATCCCAAATAGATGCTTCCTTTGCTGTCCTCCCTAAGAATCAACTAATCATATATTCCTCACTTACCCCCTTTATCGTCGAGGCTGTGGACCACCTCCTCACCCTATTTTCCATACAGTGGGTTACCCCAACTCCATAATCAACATATTTTCCCAATGGACCAATCCCTTCATCGAACCCACCCTCCACTCCCTCTGGGTGTTTTGCCTTCCCAACCTGATTTGGAAAATATGGCTTGAGTGTAACGGTCGAGCCTTCTCTTTCTCGGCCCGCAACCCCCAGTCGGTGGTGACCAAGGCAGTGTACTTTTCCCTTGAGAACTATTGCTCCCTCCTTCCAAGTGGCCCTTCCTGGAAGGTGAGTGAGGCTTCTATCCTCACCAACCTTAGAGTTTAGGCCCCCCTAGCCCCCCCTATTCCCTCCCCTAGAGTTGTGATCAGGTGGGTTGCCCCTCCTCCTGGGTGGTTCAAACTCAATTTTGATAGTGCCTCCAAGGGCAATTCTGACCCATCGAGAGCTGGTGGAGCCATTCGAGACCACCTTAGGACCTTGATCTTGGCTTATTATGAGGCCCTTGACATGCAAACCAAAAAATTTGTGAAAGTAGCAGCATTACTCTGTGGGGTCCTCACCCTCCAGAAGGCCCCTGGTAAAGTGATCATTGATGGTGACTCCATTAACATCATCAATTCCACCCTTAGTAATAGGGATAGCTCATGGCACATCTATAACATTATCCAAGAGGTTTAGGCCATCCTTTTGGGGCTCCCCCAATATTCCATCTGCAACGTCTATGAAGAACAAAATAGGGTAGCTAATTTTTTGGCCAATCTTGCAACTTCTTTGAAAGGGCTCAACATCTGGACCAAGGATTTTCCTACCAGGTTGGTGCAAGTAGCATCCCAAGACCTCCTCAATATCGATGCCATTCTAGACACCTAGACTCCCCTGGAACTGTGGCTGGATGAATTGGCTCCATGTTAGGCATAATCGCACATGGGGCATTGAACTTTCTGTGTTTCTCTTCGTGATGGTAGTTCCCAATGGTATCCATGATTATGGTCATTTTAGGGTGACCAATAGGCTATGTGCAGTTCCAAGTGTCTTCATCCCCAACATCCATGTCAAATACAGCTCGTAAACCTCTCCTTTTTTTAGCATTCCCACTGGTCTCATAGTCAGCATAGCGTGTGGGCCTATGCAACCTCAAGTCAAGTGCCTTACTACTGAATTTGCATCCTGGGATTACCCTGACCTGGCATCCTAAGCATGGCTACCACCTGTGCAAGACCAGCCCCTTATGCCAACTCAACTGGCATGCCATGTGAAGTCCATCCCTATGCCCCTTCCCCCTTACTGCCAAACATGCCATCTACGTCATTGTCCTTGTAATTATTTACTCGTGTCTTCCCATGCCCTAGATGCTGACTCTCAAGGCATGTGATCCTTTGCTACATCTTCGAATTCATCCCCTTACCTTTATATCCCTCTAATGCCTATCACCTTCACCTTCCATTACCTAATCCCTCCTATATTTTCTTGGTGAGCTTCTTCCCCTATTAGACCCACTTCCATCTGGCACTTTTTGCCTTGGATGCTCTATGAACCCACCATGTCAAATCCCAAGGCCATTTAAGTTGAGCCCAAGACCCTCTCCCTATCCGAGTCTGCTAGGGTCTTTACTGATGCCAAGGAGTATACCCCTTTATGAGAAAATTTGTTGGGCCTGATGAGGATATCACCCAGGGCTTCCTAGACACATGGGATGAGGGTGAGGTCTAGGTGAAAGGGCTACATTTTAGATTCACTAGTCTGCATCACGAGGAAAAGGGGAAGTTCATTCATCGAGACAAACCCAATTTGGAGGAGGAGCTGTCTTGCTTCCTATAATAGAATTGGGATAGGACTGCTCTATTTAGAATTGACCTCTCTAAACCATTCGATGAAGCCCTAGTCCCCATGATGCAATTTATTACTTGTGATGACCCAAACTAGAAGCTATTCAGTTTCCATCTAAGCTTTGTTAAACACCTTTGCCATATTGTTGAGCACTCCCCATTTTCTACTTTACTCCCTGGGCCTTGCCATTGATAAGGCCCAAAAAAACCACACCCACCCTTCCCACCAAGGACTTATGGCCGTCCTCTACCACCATGCTCTGGCCCATCAACCCTTGCTCCAATGTATCCCTCCTAGCCTCTGTCATCCCCACTGAGACTGCCGCCTCCCCTGTCACCTCCCCAACTACTTCTAAGTCCAAAGAGGACATTCCTAGGGACCCTAAATATTCCCCTCCCCCTAGAGAGCGCATGCATACCCAAAAATGCAAGGCATCATATTAGGTCCCTGGTGGCATTTCGACCCTCGATGCAAGCTCTACAAGAGGGGCGATACCTAGTCGAAGCAGGTCCTCAGAAAAACTCAAGAGGCGTAAAGTTGATTCCTTGAAAACCATCGATATCAGCTTAGATTCTGAGAACAAGTTCTAGATCTTCCTGACTAGGATCCACCTTGACATGGCAATCTACTTGCTCACCTTGGATACCAATGCAACTATAGTAGCTATCAATACCTTCAATGAGCTCCAGTGTAGGCTAGGGGATGGCCCTGATGGTGATGGGAATTAGTTCCCTGGTGTGGGGAACCCACCCGAAGTTTCCCTGGGAGTTCACCTCATGCAGCAGGGTGGGCAAGGATGGTGCTTGGTCTACTTGGGACCAAGGACCCTGAGCTACTATGGGTGGAGGTTCATTTCTAGTTTTTTATTTCTATTTGAATCAACAAGCGTATTCTACAGGTTTGGTCCTAGGGATCTCGGTATCGATGATTTTATTTTTTTTGTGGCAGGATGGGCTAATTTTGTTCAGGATGATATTATCACAATGACACTGAGAGGGGGGGTGAATCAGTGTAGCTAAAAATCTGATCTGCAATTCTTAAAAATGAAGCAAAGAGAACTAGAAAATAGATAAAGCAATAAAGACAAGAGAGCACACCACAACACACAATGTAACAAGGTTCACCAATTTGGCTACTCCTCAAAAATGACTGCTTGGACTTCAATCCAAATCCAACCTTTGTAAAACACCAATTTTACAAACACTTTACCAGCACCCACTGGAAGGAGCACCAACCCCTTATTTTTCTACTGCAACAGATAGGAGCACCAACCCCTAATTCCAAGCACCAACTTGGACTGCAATTCTGATTTAATTCAATGACATAAAAATGCCTTCATTGTTTACACGACCCTGACTGGTCTGCAATTAAATAAACTTGATTAAACTCTGCACACTCTCACGACTCTGCTTATTTCTCTCTCGGCCCTCTTCTAACCCTCTTTGTGCAGCAAATTCTCACTTACAACAGCAACATTATTCTTCACACAGACCTACTTTTATAACATATACGTATCTATTTTTAGTTTCCATATTTACGCATGCAACTCATAACTGTTCTTTTATTATTCTCTTCTGCCACTTGTCAATTGTAACTCCTTCTTCGTGTAACTCCTTTTGAATTTATAGAGTGTGCATTACATTACATGCAACGTATCTCTATCATGACTGTACGTCTTCTTGAACATGACTGTTCATATTCATTTTTGTGCATGCATGCATTTTACGATTCTAATAATGCGACTGTTCGATTTACTCTAGCTTCGACTGTTCTTAAAAAGCTGCATGATTTCTAACTGTAATTGCACCTGTAACTATCACATTTACTCTAGTTAACTCTTATTTTTCGACTGCATGCTTTTCCTCTACAACTGCCCCTTTAACTGTCGTTCTGTTCCAGTTAACTGTCTGTTATCGTGTTGTTGCGACCTATCGCGAAATCATGACACTTCTGTCTCTTTCTGCCCTTCTCGCCTTTTACCCGCGAAAATATAGCATGTCATGAAATCGTGACATTCTCGGCCTCCTTGTTCACCTCCTGTCTTGCCATTGCAAAAACCAGACATGTCACAAAATCGTGACACTATTCGCTTCCATACACTCTACTTGGCTTGCTCTAGCGAAAACCAGACATGTCACAAAATCGTGACATATTTCTTTGCCTTATGCCTTTTCTGCCTTCCGCCCGTGAAAATGGAACATGTCACGAAATCATGACATCTTTCTCTACCTTGTGCCTTTTCTGCCTTCCGCCCGTGAAAACGAAATATGTCACGAAATCACGACATCTTTCTCTACCTTGTGCCTTTTCTACCTTCTACCCATGAAAATGAAACATGTCACGAAATCATGACATCTTTCTCTGCCTTGTGCCTTTTCTGCCTTCCACCCACAAAAACGGAACATGTTGCGAAATCGTGACATCTTTCTCTGCCTTGTGCCTTCTCTTCGACCCTGTTGTGAAATCGACACTTTCTCTCCTTGGCACTTTCTCTTCGATCCTGTCGTGAAATCATGACACTTTATCTCCTTGGCACTTTCTCTTCGATCCTGTCCAAAATCGTGACACTTTCTCTCCTTGGCACTTTCTCTTCGATCTGTCGTGAAATCGTGACACTTTTTCCTTTTCTTCTGTCGCGAACTTTCCTTTGTTCTCTCTACAGTCGCAAATCAGTTTTCTTCTTTCTTCAACATGTCACGAAATCGCATTTCTTGATTTTTTAACTTCTCTCTCGTCCATGTCATGAAATCATGACAATTTTGCTTGCGCCTTCTTTCTCCTCGGCCATGTCATGAAATCGTGACAATTTTGCTTATGCCTTCTCTCTCCTCGGCCATGTCATGAAATCATGACAATTTTGCTTGTGCCTTCTCTCTCCTCGGCCATGTCGCGAAATCGTGACAATTTTGCTTGTGCCTTCTCTCTCCTCGGCCATGTCGTGAAATCATGACAATTTTGCTTGTGCCTTCTCTCTCCTCGGCCATGTCATGAAATCACGACAATTTTTCTTGTGCCTTCTCTCTCCTTGGCCATGTCGTGAAATCACGATAGAAAACATGTCGTGATATCGCGACAATTTTCTTACTTGTCTTTTTGCTTGATTTTTTGAATCTGGGCCACTTTTGTCTTCTTGGAAATTCACTGTACATGTTCTAACTGACCTCTGAACTCCTGTCCACTACATCAACTGATCTTTATGTCTGTGTTGACAACAATGACAATACTTTTGCTGCACCTTGCTCAACAATCTCCCCCTTTGGAATTGTTGGCAACACTCATGCACTCTCCTGTAATTCTTCTCCCCCTTTGACAATAATACCAAAGGGTTGCTGTAGACTCCCCTTGAGTCTATGCACAACATTCTCAGATACACATTGTTATAGTTAGCAAAAATCATGAATATGAGCAAAACTATAAACATAGGCATAAATACTCCCCCTGAGAATGTGATCCCAATTGATAGTCAGTTCTTGTGAAATGTGACTACTCCCAACTTACTCCGAAGGTACTCAAAAACTTCCTTTGGCAATGGTTTTGTGAATATATCTGCTACTTGCTCTATAGTTGGAACAAAATCCAATTTGACCTCACCTTCTGCAACTTTATCCTTCAAGAAGTGATACCGGATTGCAATATGTTTGGTTCGAGAATGCATAACCGGATTCTTTGATATGTTTATAGCACTGGTGTTATCACATTTAACTAAAATTGGCTCTTTGAAGTGAATACCAAGATCTTTCAGTGTTTGTCTCATCCATAATATCTGTGTACAGTATGTTGTTGCTGCAATGTATTCTGCTTCTACTGTGGATAGAGAGACTGATTCTTATTTCTTGCTGTGCCATGCTACCAGCCTGTCTCCAAGATAAAATGCTCCTCCACTGGTAATCTTTCTGTCATCAATACATCCTGCCCAATCTACATCAGAATATGCAATAAGAGTGAAGTCCTTACCTTTTGGGTACCACAACCCATACTTCATAGTACCCTTGAGGTACCTAAAAATCCTCTTTACAGTTGTCACATGAGTCTCTTTGGGACTAGCCTGAAATCTTGCTACCATGCATACTGCCTGTAATATATCTGGTCTAGTGGTTGTCAAATACAGCAGGCTTCCAATCATAGACCTGTACATGGTTTGATCTACATCTGGAGATTTGTCATCCTTGCTCAACTTGCAACCTTGTTGTCATGGGAGTCTTGACAGGTTTACTATCCTCCATTGTGAACTTTTTTAGCATTTCTTTCACATATTTTACTTGAGAGATAAAAATGCCCTTTTCACTTTGATTGACTTGCAGTCCGAGAAAATAAGAAAGTTCACCAATCATTGACATCTCAAATTCTGTCTTCATTTTATTTGCTATGTATCTAAAATATTCATCCATGCTGTTGCCAAATATTATATCATCTACATAAACAACAAGTACAATAAGCTGGCAATTCTCTGTTTTGATATATAAATTGTTGTCCACCATACCTTTCTTGAACCCCTGTTTAATAAGATAGTTATCCGACCTTGCATACCATGCTCTGGGTGCCTATTTCAGACCATACAATGCTTTCTTTAACTTGCAAACAAAATCGAGATTGTCACCGAGTTGGAAGCCATCTGGCTGTTCAATGTAAACCTCTTCTTCCAGTTTTCCATTCAGAAATGCTGATTTTACATCCATTTGATATACTTTGAAATTTTTATGGACTGCTAAAGCCAAAAACATTTTGATTGCCTCTAGTCTGGCTATTGGTGCAAAAGTTTCCTCAAAATCAATGCCTTCAACCTGAGCATAGCCTTTACAGACCAATCTTGCCTTATTTCTGACAACCTGTCTGTCTTCATTTAATTTATTTTGAAAAATCCATTTAGTACCGATTATGTTTTTATTTGCTGGCCATGGTACTAATTCCCAGGTTTTGTTTTTCTCAATCTGATCTAGTTCTTCATTAATTTCCTTCATCCAACTTTCATCTGTGCTGGCTTCAACAATATTTTTGGGTTCAATGTTGGATAATAGAGAGTAGTTCCGTATTATTGCTCTTCTTGTCTGAATACCAACTGTTGGGTCCCCAATAATCTGTTCTCTCGGATGATTTTTTTCTCAGCTGCCTATTTTGAATTTCTTGTTCTCTTCTTCTTCTGAGTCAATTCTTAAATCAGCTGGGTCAATTTTCTAATTTTCTTTTGTTCTTATTTCTTCATCTCCTTCAATGACTTCTTCATAAATAGGGTAGTTTTCTTGATACGTAACTTCTCGTTCTCTACCTTCATCAACTTTAACATCAGCACTCTCAATAATTTTCTTTAGCCGCTTGTTGTAACATGTGTAGGCTTTGCTTTTTGTTGAGTAACCGAGAAAAATACCTTCGTCAGCTCTATCTTCAAACTTACCGAGATTATCTTTAGTTTGTTTGATATAAAACTTGCTGCCGAACACTTTGAAGTATCTTGTTGTTGCTTTCCTGCCGAACCATAGCTCATAAGGTGTTTTGCTTTCATGCGTCCTTAACATGCACCTATTTTGAATGTAAACTATAGTATGTACTGCCTCTTTCCAAAATCTGTTAGCTATTTTGTTCTTAGCCAACATTGTCCTTGCCATTTCTTGCACAGTCCTGTTCTTCCTTTCAACAACACCATTCTGCTGAGGTGTCCTTGCTGCTGAAAACTATCTTCTGATCCCATATTTTTGACAGTACTTTGCAAACTCTTCTAAAATAAACTCTCCTCCTCTGTCTGATCTTAGGCATTTAATTATTTTTCCAGTTTGATTCTCAACCTATTTTTTAAAAATCTTGAACATCTCAAAGGCATCTGATTTAAGCTTTAAAAATAGTACCCATGTCATCCTGGAGAAGTCATCTATGAACAACATAAAGTATTTGTCACCATTTATGCTTTGTGTTCTCATAGGTCCACACAAATCAGTATGTATTATCTCTAAAGGTTTGCTGGTGAAGTATTCCTTTGCTTTAAATGTGGATCTAGTTTGCTTCCCTTTTTGGCATGAAGCACAAATGCTATTTACTGGTTTTCCAATGGTAGGTATATCTCTTACTGCTCTTTTAGAGCTTATTTTTACCAGATTGTCAAAGCTAATATGACCTAGCCTCTTGTGCCACAACCAATTTTCATCTTCCTATCCAATCAGGCATGCTCCTTATGAAGTTTTTGAGAGAGTATATAGATTTCCAGAAGTCCTCGATCCATTAGCTATTAGCTTCCCACTGTGAGCTTTTCTAACTTCATAGCCCTGCTTCTTAAAAATGACTTCATGACCTCTATCACAGATTTGACTTACACTCAGTAAGTTGTGTTTCAAACCAATCACAAACAGAACTTCTTTGGAATTGATCTTTCCATCACTTATCTTGACTGATCCTTTGCCAACTATCTTGGCTCCATCATTATTTCCAAACTTTATCGAGCCCCCTTCATATTTTTGAAGCTTTTCAAATTTTTGTTTATCTCTTGTCATGTGACTGGAGCATCCACTATCCAATATCTATGGTGCAGATTTGTTCTGTGCTTTGAATGCTATCTGTACAATCAATGATTCATTTTCTTCCTTGAGTTGCTCTTTTTCTTTCCATTCTGATTTGACTATAGTTTTGGTCACTTGTTTAGACTTTTCTTTGTCAATGGCCTGTGCATGTTTATCTGGGAATTTTTTGTTTTGCCTTAAACTGTTTGGTTGAGTTCTTCTTCCCTGATATTTATTTGTTGCATATGTGCTTCTACAGTTTCTTGCAATGTGTCCAAAGTTATGATAGTTATAGCATTCTACTGCATAATCCATCAAGGGTGAAAAGACATTTCTACTGGTAAAATTTCTTTGCCCTATATTATAAATGCAATCTGAAATTTTATGACCGTAAGTATTGCATTTAAAACAATAACTAGAAAAGGAATGATTGAACCTGGGAGTTGGTCTTTGCCAATTTGTAGTAGGAGCCACAAATTTTCTTCTCCTTTGATGTATGACTTTTGTGAATCCCTCATTGTCAACAGTCTTCTCGTGCCTAGCATTGTTGCTTTCTTTTGCAAGATTCATTTTTCTTTGGTCAACCTTGATCTTATCCTCTTTCTTTACTGGTTCTATAGTTATGGCCTTTGATCCACTTGATGATTCTCCTTTGACAAACCCCAAACCAAACTTGATGCTTGTAGACCTCTGACTATTTATAATATTTTCAAGCTTTGCAGAACTTCCTTCAAGTTTGTGATAGCAACTCAATTTTGATTCTTTTCTTCTAGCCGCATTCTTAAAACAACAATCTCTTCTTCTAGTTTGCTGCACTCATCTATTCTCATGGTTAATTGTACTTCAAGTTCTTCAGACATTTTCTTAAATTCTTCTATCTGTACTTTCAAACTGTTTATTATGTCATTCGCATCCTCAAGCTTTCTTGAGACCTTTTTATTCTTCTTCCTTTCTATACCCAACTCTTTAAGAGCAGCAACCAACTCTCCTTCCAGATATACTTCAGCCTCATCCTTACTTTTTGTGTCACCTTCCTGTTTTTCTTCTATTTTTGCTTCTTCAAATGCCATGAATAGAGCTTCACCTGTTTCTTCTTCGGAATCTTCACCGAGCTATCTTCAGAAGAGCTGACATTCTTTGATATGAAACTTTTCTTTTTGAAGTTGCTTTTCTTAAAATTTTGTTTCTTCTTCCAGTCACTTCTTTCTTGGTGTGACCCTTCATCACTTTTGGTTTTCTCATTCATTGGACACTTAGCTGCAAAGTGACCGACCCCTCCACAATTGAAACACTTAAATGGTAACTTTCCTCTATACTTTCCTTTTCCCTTTGTAAGTTTCCAAACAAAGTTGGCTTCAGTTTCATCCGATGTCTCTTCATCCTTAGATTCTTGTTCAGCTTTTGTATTCTTGTGTGCTTTAAAAGCAACTTCTTTGTCTATAGGCTTAGTTTGTTCTATTCTCATTTCATATGCAATCAAAGAGCCATGCATCTCGTCCATGCTAAAATTATTTAGATCTTTAGCCTCTTCTATTGCAAAAAATTTAGAATTAAATCTTTTGTGAAGAGTTCTAAGTACCTTTTTCATGATAACCGCATCTTCAATTTCTTTGTCGAGTCCTCTGATTGCATTAATGATTCCATTGACTCTCAGCATATAAGCCTCTATGTTCTCATCTTCATTCATTTGTAATGCTTCGAACTGAGATCGATGAGTTTGTAGTTTGGCTTCCTTGATTTTACTGTCTCCTTCATGGGTGCTCTTCAGTTTGTCCCATATGTCTTTTGCCGATTTATAGCTCATGACCCTTATCAGTTCACTGTCTACTAACCCACACATTATGGCATTCTTTGCTTTGGAGTTATTCTCAAACTTTTTCTTCTCAATAGTATCTGTTGGAGGAGTAGTGGGTACTGTGTATCCACTTTCTACTGACTCCCAAATGTCATATCCTAAAGCACTCAGATATGTCTGCATCCTGAGTCTCCAGAATGAGTAATTAGTTCCATTGAACAAAGGAGCTTTGTTTGATGAGAATCCTTCACTACCTACCATTGTGTTCCTTCCAAGATCACCTTAGCTGATTAAGCTTGTTTAGGAACCTTGCTCTAATACCAATTGATATTCTCACAATGACACTAAGAGGGGGGTGAATCAGTGTAGCTAAAAATATGATCTGCAATTCTTAAAACTGAAGCAAAGAGAACTAGAAAATAGATAAAGCAATAAATACAAGAGAGCACACCACAACACACAATGTAACGAGGTTCACCAATTTGGCTACTCCCCAAAAATGACTGCTTGGACTTCAATCCAAATGCAGCCTTTGCAAAACACCAATTTTACAAACACTTTACCAGAACCCACTAGAAGGAGCACCAACCCCTTATTTTTTTGTTGCAACAGATAGGAGCACCAACCCCTAATTCCAAGCACCAACTTGGACTACAATTTTGATTTAATTCAGTGACATAAAAATGCCTTTGCTGTTTACATGACCCTAACTGGTCTGCAATTAAATAAACTTGATTAAACTCTGCACACTCTCACGGATCTACTTATTTCTCTCTCAACCCTCTTCTAACCCTCTTTGTGTAGCAAATTCTCACTTACAGCAGCAACATTATTCTTCACGTAGACCTACTTTTATAACATATACGTCTCTATTTTTAGCTTCCATATTTACGCATGCAACCTGTAACTGTTCTTTTATTATTCTCTTCTGCCACTTGTCAACTGTAAATCCTTCATGTAACTCCTTTTGAATTTATAGAGTGTGCATTACGTTACATGCAACGTATCTCTATCATGACTGTTCATATTCATTTCTGTGCATGCATGCATTTTACGATTCTAATAATGCGACTGTTTGATTTACTCTAGCTTTGACTGTTCTTAAAAAGCTGCATGATTTCTAACTGTAATTGCACCTGTAACTGTCGCATTTACTCCAGTTAACTCTTCTTATTTCAATTGCATGCTTTTCCTCTACAACTACCCCTTTAAATTTTGTTCTGTTCCAGTTAACTGTCTGTTATCGTGCTGTTGCGACCTATCACGAAATCATGACACTTCTGTGTCTTTCTACCCTTCTTGCCTTTTACCCATGAAAATACAACATTTCACGAAATCACGACATTCTTGGCCTCCTTGTTCACATCCTATCTTGTCACCGTGAAAACCAGACATGTCACGAAATTGCGACACTATTCGCTTTCGTACACTCTACTTGGCTTGCTCTAGCAAAAACCAGACATGTTACGAAATTGTGACATCTTTCTCTGCCTTGTGCCTTTTCTTCCTTTCGCCCATGAAAATGGAACATGTTGTGAAATCGTGACATATTTCTCTGCCTTGTGCCTTTTCTACATTTCGCCTGTGAAAACAAAACATGTCGTGAAATCATGACATCTTTCTCTGCCTTGTGCCTTTTCTGCCTTTCGCCCGCGAAAATGGAACATGTCACGAAATTGTGACATCTTTCTCTGCCTTGTGCCTTCTCTTTGACCCTGTCATGAAATTGCGACACTTTCTCTCCTTAGCACTTTCTCTTCGATCCTGTCATGAAATCGTGACACTTTCTCTCCTTGGCACTTTCTCTTCGATCCTGTCGTGAAATCGTGACACTTTCTCTCCTTGGCACTTTCTCTTCGATCCTGTCGTGAAATCGCGACACATTTTTTCCCGTACAACTCTTCCTACAAATTGTCATGAAATTGTGACACTTTCCTTTGCAAGCTCCTTCTCCTCGAACATGTCACAAAATCGTGATAGTTTTCTTTGCCTGCGCCTTCTTTCCAAACATGTCGCAAAATCGTGACAGTTTCTTTTCTTTCTTCTTAACATGTCACGAAATCGTGACAGTTTCTTTTCCAGCTTCTCAACATGTCACAAAATCATGACATCTTTTTCTCTCTCCTCTTTCTCTTCGCTTTGGACAGCGAAAATGAAACATGTCACTAAATCGTGATAGTTTTGCCAGCATTTTCTCTCTCCTTCGATATGTCATGAAATCGCGACAATTTTTCCTGCACCTTCTCTCTCCTCGTCCATGTCACAAAATCACAAAAAATTTGCTTACACCTTCTCTCTCCTCGGCCATGTCGCAAAATCATGACAATTTTGCTTGCGCCTTCTCTCTCCTTGGCCATGTCGCAAAATCGTGACAATTTTGCTTGCACCTTCTCTCTCCTCGGCCATGTCGCAAAATCGTGACAATTTTGCTTGTGCCTTCTCTCTCCTCGGCCATGTCGCAAAATCATGACAATTTTTCTTGCGCCTTCTCTCTCCTCGGCCATGTCGCAAAATTGTGACATAAAACATGTCGCGATATCGCGACAGTTTTCTTACTTGTCTTTTTGCTTGATTTTTTGAATCTGGGCCACTTCTATCTTCTTGGAAATTCACTGTACCTATTTTGAATGACCTCTGAACTCCTGTCCACTGCATCAACTGATCTTTCTGTCTGTGTTGACAACAATGACAGTACTTTTGCTACACCTTGCTCAACACAGGATGATGGCTTGGGGCTAGGTTGCAAGGCCTAGGGTTTTGATCTAGGGGTACACCCTGATCTATTTTGTTTTTTTGTTGGTCCAAATCTAAGTTGTGACTTCTATTGTAAATAAGGTTTTGGGATCCTTCAAAAACCCGCTGTATATAAAATTTGCTATCTATAAAAAAAAAAAGAATCCATTGTGATACATGATGAGTCATACTTATCATAACAGTTGCACGACAAAATGGATCATATTGTTTATGGAGTTTGACCTCGAATTCATAAAAAAAAATCAATTAAAGGTCAGGTCATCACCGATCAACTCGTAGAGGTTCCTCTCTAGGATGATCAACCTCTTAGCATGGAGTTTCTTGATGATGGAGTATTCAAAATATCAAAATCACCTAATTCTGATGAGCCTGAGTCATAGGCCAACATGAATCTATTCTTCGATGGATCCAAGTGTGAGCAATGGGATGGTGCAAAAATTGTGTTTTTCACACCTAAAGGGGCTTTGATACCCCTATATTTTAAACTTGATTTCCCATACACCAACAACAATGTCGAGTATGAAGCCTTGCTCATAGGCCTTCAAATGGCTGTCGCCATGAAAATAGCCAAGCTAAAAATTTTTAGTGACTCCTTGCTCATCGTAAACTAGGTCAAAGGGATTTAGCAATGCAAGTGTCCAATTCTACAAGCCTATAAAGGTCCTTATGGATAAAATTATGATAAAGTTTTAATAGTACAATATCAAGGCACTCCCTTGCTCATCATAAATTTTACGGATACAATGGCCTCCTTCAGGTATTTAATCCCATAAAACCCTACTGATGATATGACCACCATTCAGGTCGAAATGCTATCTTAATCTATGATCGGGTGTGAGAACACTCAATCCATTCCAAAAGTCCACATGATTCATATTGAGCCTCCTTAGGAATGGTTCTCACAAATTCATAATCACTTGAATCATGTTTCTTAGGGGACTCTATTCCCTCAAACTCATTTTGATAGGAGCACAATGCTATTTTTACAAGTTATCTTCCAATCAGCATTCACTCAGGATGAACTTCAAAAGGGCTAGGCAATTCACACACTCGAGGCTTCCTCACATCAGGAATGGTCTACTCAAATCAAAGATTACCTAAAGCTTGGTAATATCTCTTTTGGGTTGTCGTATACTTCCAAACAGACATTTAAATCAAAAGTGGAAAAGTATGTCTTGATGGGAGATATTTTGTATCATCGAATCTATGAAGGTATTCTCCTTCGTTGCTTAGAGCATCAAGAGTCAGTTTGGGAAATAACCCAAGCACACAATGATACATGTGGTGGCCATTTTAGTGGCATGACCATCACAAAGTGCATTCTTCACATGGGCTATTATTAGCCAACCATAGAGTGATATTTTTTCACTTATGTTAAGAAGTACGTAAAGTATCAACACCATGCTAACTTGACACATGTACCTTCTTAGGCCCTATAATAATTTTAGACTGGAATTCTTTAAGAAACATGATTTTGCTCAAACTGGAATTCTTTGCACCAAATTATTTCAGAAGCCAATGAATGCCTACCAATACATCCCCACTTCCTCCCATCATCCAATTCATCAAAAAAATACCTTTATCATGAGTGAACTCAATAGAATTTTGTTTAGAGAAAGCTTTAGAGATGGATTTATTTCTGTTAAAAATAATTTTCTTAACAGACACAAAGCTAGGGGATATCAAATTAATTTTTTCTTACCTTTGTTTAAGAAAGTTAAAATTTTATGGTAGACCTCCAATTTTGGCTAGAGTTTTGGAGCGATCAACACGTAGACATGGAACCAAAATAAAAATAATTCCTCTTATTTCGAAGCTGGACAACTGCAATTTTATTAGAGATCTTTGAATCGACATAGATATTATTTCTCTAATGTTTGAAAAATGGAAAAAATATAGAGAGCTCAAACACATTGCTCGAGGCATCATTTTTTGGAGGAACAAAATACCCTTGAGATCTTATATTTGTGAAAATAAATTTTCTTAAAACATATTTTATCTGCTATGTATCTTCCATTTTTAATGATTTTTTTAATGCATTTTTAATGTAATTTTTACAGCATTTTTTAATGTATTTTTAACATAATTTTTAATATAATTTTTAATTCATTTTAATGCAAATTTTTGTATTTGGGTGGGTAATTTTTCTTGGGGTATGAGCCTGGGTTTATCGTTTGGTCTATAAACCTGCGATCTTTACTATTTTTTATGGATTTAAAAAAGAAATTTTTTTATCCCACATGTAATACATTATGGCTCCCCCACTAGAGTTAGGATTATATAAAGAAGTGTTCTACTTCTTCTAAACTCACACTCCACTGATGAGACCCATAGGTTGAAACACGTTTGGAGTTTTGATGTTGTATTACTTCTTATTTTCGGAATAAAATTTAATTTCGTATCTTTTGTTCCTTTCCTAACTCGTGTTAATAATTTTTTTCTATTTTATAAAACATATTTGTTTTCGGTATTATACTGTTCACTTGTCGTGTAATGAGATCTGGTGAATTAGAAATCCTGAAGCACTAGGAGTATGCTCTTCACTTGCGCATCTATGATCTGGTGAATCAAAAACTAGTTTGCATTTTTAGAGTACTACTTCCCCATGTTTCTTTTTTTTATTAATGAGTTTACCTATTAATGGAACACATTGCTCTACTAGTTATTGACCTTTTAGATATTGAATCCTATCCAATAGTTCATGATAGTCCCACAAAATCTCTAGTTCGTCTTCCTCGCAAGCATCTATGGTAAGAGGGTTCACGACAACAAATTTGGGAGCTTGAAGAATGGTTCTTCGATATACAGATAAAATGGAAGAGTTTTGTAGAGATCTAACACAAAAAGAAGGTTTTTCTCAAAATGGAAAAGTTCCTTGTACACAATATAGAAGGACCTTCATAGATAGAATCGGTGCAATGCGTGGCATTCCTCCACATCAGAGTCTTTGGACAAGTTGTTGGAAATAAGGTTCAAAGAATTCAATATTTTGAGTAGAAAAGCATAAAAATGCCATTCTAGGCTAGCCTAGTTTGAAGAGAATTTTGGCAAAGGAATTGTTTCCCATAGCCTATGAATGGAAAAACCATGTCTTCAAATTCCAGATGAAGATATTAATAAACATTTTTTGATGAGTCAAAGTCCCTCACAGAAAAATTTTGCTTGGAAATGGCTAAATTATATATCTGTAAATTTTGAAAATATACAGATAAAATAGTCTCTTAGGCCAATTATTATATTCCTAATATTTTATTATTGATAATTAAGGAAATTCTTGCATATTCCATAAATAAATACAAGACAATTTATTTGGAAATTGCTTTGGAATGGGAATATCAGATTAAAGAGATTTTTGAGGGAAAGCTTTAGGTTTGGAGATTTCAAATAAAAATCCAAAAATATATACAAGAGAAAGATAAAGTTGTTCGAGAGAATGATGTTTTAGAAATCCTAAAATTTAATATGTCAGAAGCTATAGAAAGTGTAGCCAACCTGGTTAAAAGAAAAATCAAGCAACAAATCGATCGTTTGGAAAAACTAATCACAAGTGCACAAAATAAACTTATGGCACAAAACAATAAGAATAGAAGTCACAATAGAAGGCAAAACCAAAGAACCTCTACTACATAGAAAAGATAATCATGACAACATCCACAACATGAAAACAAACAACAACAACCACAACAAAGGAATAAACAACTAAAACAACAACAAAAAAGGAAGCAACAAAAATAGGGGCATAATTTAAAATTTCAAGGCCCTTATCCAAGAAGATGAAAGAAGGGAAGAAAATTACATAAATGCACTTCCTATGTGCAGCAGCAATTGCAACAGGATAATGGAAGAAATTTCTATAACTCTGGTTTCAAGAATCCGAGAAAGTGTTTTGCCCCATCTATTCAAAAGCAGTAAGGGCAGGGGTTCTTCCATCCCCAAAATAGTGGAAAAAACCAAAAATAAACCCTATGTCTACAATTTTTAGCCTCCAGGATTTTGGTCATCGGTATTTTTACCAGAGTCCTCTCTAGGCTTTTGATGGCAAAATCACAAATCTTGCTGTCCTTTTTTCTCCAAATAACTTACCCATAATAAAATTGAGGCCCTTAGCTTGGGTTTAAAGTTCCTCCCCGTTCCTCCTCCCATGACCAAAGAGGTTCTAAAATAGGATTTTTCAACATTTTGTAGACGTCTTCATCTTGAATGGTTCTTTGGACCGAGAGGTGGCCCTCGAAAACCACTTAAGCCCATAGAATATTTCTGTGTTTCCAACCTAAGTTTTAATCCCTTATAGTTTTATAAGCCTTTGGAAGAAATTATTGGTGTGGGTGAAATATTTCTTAATAATAAATTATCTATTACTAATCCCACCCGCCAACGTGCTTTTCCATCCCACATTTGGTCTATCATTTGTTCCCTTGCCAATGAAAAATCCATTATCATTAGGTCTAAAAATAAAAACTTGGGTGTTTATGTTTTATCAATGGACTGGTACATTTTAAAAGGCTTTTCCTAGCTTTCAGATCAAAATGTTTACTCTGAAGTGAACAAAGTTCCTTGGTAGGATATTTTTTATTAGCACCAAGACTTGCTTGATTAGGCTTTAAGGAGGAATTTGATTTTAGAAAACAACAAAAAAATTATGCTCCAGGTAACACCATCCTCTGCTTGAGTGCGTGTCTTTTACCTGCTCCCAAAAATCCACAAGACCAAGCTTTCCGGTAGACCCATATTTTGCTACCTATTGTGGTTTCATGCTCGAACTTACCTCCAGATGGCTTCATTATCTGATCTTGCCAATTTTGTTGAAGCAAAAATTTCATCTCTTAGATTCCATATCTCTAATTAAATATTTGCATTATCGTACTTTTCCTCACGACATCATTCTTTTTTCTTTTGATGTTGAGAGCCTCTATCCCAGCATCCCCACCTCTCAAGGATTGATAGCCATCCATCATTTTTTGAGGAAGGAATTTGATTCGGCTAAGACAAACTTTGTGTAAAGGATTGCAGAGATAGTGTTAACACAAAACTACTTGGAATTCAAAGGGAAAATATATAGACAAATAAGAGGAATAACCATGGGAAGTAATTTTTCTATGGTTTATCTTGTTTATTTCTTTGTCATTTAGAGGAACAAGTATTTAATAATGTTGCTATGGAAATTATTTTATTTTATAAAAGATACATTGATGATGCCATTGGAGTTTGACATGGCCCTAAGGAGGATCTTAATGGTTTTCTTACTGTCTACGATTCCTTCTATGACAGTATTAAAATTACTTCATTTATTTCTGATTTTGAAGTAACACTTTTGGATACTACATTTTTTAAGGGACCTAATTTTTCTCAGACTGGAATTCTTTGCACCAAATTATTTTAGAAGCCGATGAATGCCTACCGATACATCCATGCTTCCTCACATCATCTAGTTCATCAAAAAAGGCCTTTATCATGACTGAACTCAACAAATTTTTGGTTAGAGAAAGCTCCAGAGATGGATTTATTTTTGTTAAAAATAATTTTTTTAACAGACTCAGAGCTAGGGGATATCAAATTAATTTTCTCTTGCCTTTGTTTGAGAAAGTTAAATTTCATGGTAGACGTTCACTTTTGGCCAAAGTTTTGGAGTGAGCAGCACACAGACATGGAACCAAAATAAAAACTACTCCTCTTATTTTAAAGCTGGACAACTGCAATTTTGTTAGAGATCTTCGAATCGGCATAAATATTATTTCTCCAATGTTTGAAAAATGGAAAAAATATAGAGAGCTCAAGCACATTGCTCAAGGAATAATTTTTTGGACGAACAAAAAACCCTTGAGAGCTTATCTTTGTAAAAATAATTTTTCTTAAAACATGTTTTATCCGCTATGTATCTTGCATATTTAATGTAATTTTTACTACATATTTAATGTAATTTTCAATGCATTTTTAATGTATTTTTAATGTAATTTTTAATACATTTTTAATGCAAGTTTTTGTATTTGTGTGGGTGATTTTTCTTGGGTAATGATCCTGGGTTTACCGTTTGGTCTATAAACCTACGGTCTTTACTATTTTTTATGGGTTTAAAAAAGAAATTTTTTTATCCCACATGTAATACATTATGGCTCCTCCACAAGAGTTATGATTATATAAAGAAGTGTTGTAGTTATTCTAAACTCACACTCTATTGATGAGACCCCTAGTTCGAAACACGTTCGGACTTTTGATGTTGTATTACTTCTTTTCGAAATAAAATTTAATTTTGTGTCTTTTGTTCCTTTCCTAACTCGTGTTAATATTTTTTTCTATTTTCTAAAACATATTTGTTGCCGGTATTATACTCTTCACTTGTCGTGTAATGCAATCTGGTGAATTAGAAATCTGCAACACTAGGAGTATGCTCTTCACTTGTGCATCTGCGATTTGGTGAATACAAAATTAGTTTATATTTTTAGAGTATTGCTTCACCATGTTTTTTTTTATTAATGAGTTTACCCATTAATGACACATGCTGGTCTACCAGTTATTGACCTTTCAAATATTGAATCCTTTCCAATAGTTCCTAATAGTCCCACCAGCTCTCCTGTTCATCTTCCTCGCAAGCGTCTATGGTAAGAGGGTTCATGAAAACAAATTTAGGATCTTGAAGAACGGGTCTTTGACACAGATAAAATGGAAGACTTTTGCAGAGGCCTAACACAAACAAAATTTTTTGCTCAAAATGGAAGAGTTCCTTGTACACAAGATATAAGGACCTTCATAGATGGAATCGGTGCAATGCATGGCATTCCTCCATGTCCAGAGTATTTAAACAAGTTGTTGGAAATAAGGTTCGAAGAGTTCAAGATTTTGAGTAGAAAAGTAGAAAAATGCCATTCTAGTCTAGCCCAATTTGAAGAGAATTTTGGCAAAGGAATTATTTCCCATAGCCTACGAATGGAAAAACCACGTCTTCAAATTCCAGATGAAGATATTAATAAACATTTTTTTGATGAGTCAAAGGCCCTCACAGAAAAATTTTGCTTGGAAATGGCTAAATTATATATCTATAATTTAAAAAAATATACAGATAAACTAGTTTCTCAGGCCAATGATTATATTCCCAATATTTTATTACCAATAATTAAAGAAATTATTGTAGATTCCATAAATAAATATAAGATAATTTCTCAGGAAATTGCTTTGGATTGGGAATATCAGATTAAAAATATTTTTTAGGGAAAGCTTCAAGCTTGGAGAGTTGAAATATAAATCCAAAAAAGATATACAAGAGAAATCCAAAGCTACTTGAGAGAATGTTGCTTCAAAAATTCTAGAAGTTAATATGTCAGAAGCTACATAAGGTGTAGCCGACTTGGTTAAAAGAAAAATCAAGCAGCAAATTGATTGTTTGAAAAAATTAATCATAGGTGCACAAAATAATTTTATGGCACAAGACAAAAAGAAAATAAGTCACAATAGAGGGCCAAACCAAAGAGCCTCTACTACATAGAAAAGGCAATCATGACAACATACACAACATGGAAACAAATAACAACCACAACCACAAAAAAGGAATAAATAGTTAAAACAATGACAACAAAGGAAACAACAACAACATGGTCATAATTTAAAATTTTGGGGTCCTTCTCCAAGAAGATGAAAAACTTCTAGAATTGCACTCCCTATGTGCAGCAGTAATTGCAATAGGACAATGGAAGAAATTTCTATAAGTCTGGTTTTGAAAATCTAAGAAAGGGTTTTTACCCATCTGTTCATAAGCAACAAGGGCAAGGGTTCTTCCATTGCCAAAATGGCCATGGAAACAAAAAATAACCCCTTGGTTTGCAATTTTCAACCCACAGGATTTTGGCCATCCGTATTTTTAATGGAGTCCTATCTGGGTTATGGATGGTAAAATAACAAATCTTGCTGTCCATAATTTTCCCTCCAAAGAACTTACCCATACTAAAATTGAGGCCCTCAACTTTGGTTTAAAGTTCCTCCTTGTTCCTCCTCCCAAGGCCAAAGATGTTCTAAAATAGGATTTTTCAACATTTTGTAGACGTCTTCATCTTGAATGGTTCATTGGACCAAGAGGTGGCCCTTCAAAACCGCTTAAGCCCATTGATCCTTTCTGTGTTTCCAATCCAAGTTTTAATCCCTCATAGTTTTATAAGCCTTTGGAATAAATTATTGGTATGGTGAAATATTCCTTAATAATACATTATCTGCTACTAATACCACCCACCAACGTGGTTTTCCATCCCACATATGATCTACCATTTGTTCCCTTACCAATGACAAATCCATTGTCGTTAGACCTGTAGATAAAAACTTGGGTGTTTGTGTTTTATCCATGGATTGGTACATTTTAGAAGGCTTTTCCCAGCTTTTAGATCAAAATGTTTAATTTGAAGTGAACAAAGTCCCCTGGCAGGATATCTTTTATCAGCTCCAAGATTTGCTTGATTAGGCTTTTATGAGGAATTTGCTTTCAGAAAACCATAAAAAAATTATGCTCCAGGTAACACCATCCTCTGCCAGAGTGTTTGTCTTTTACCTGCTCTCCAAAATCCACAAGCCCAAGCTTTCCAATCGACCCATCTGTTCCTACTATGGTTTCATGCTCGAACTTACCTCCAAATGGCTTCATCATCTACTCTTGCCAATTTTGTTGAAGCAAAAAAATCATCTCTTGGATTCCATATCTCTAATAAAATACTTGCATGGTCGTACTTTTCCTTAGGATATCATTCTTTTCTCTTTTTACATTGAGAGCCTCTATCCCAACATCCCCACCTCTCAATGATTGGCAGCCATCCATTATTTTTTGAGGAATGAATTTTATTCGGCCAAGACAAAATTTGTGGAAAGGCTTGCAGAGATAGTGTTAACACAACACTACTTGGAATTCAAAGGAAAAAAATATAGGCAAATAAGATGAAAAACCATGGGAAGTAATTTTGTTGTGGTTTATGCTTGTTGATTTCTTTATCATTTAGAGGAACATGTATTTAATAATGTTGTTGTAGAAAATATTTTATTTTATAAAAGATACATTTATGATGTCATTGGATTTTGAAATAGCCCTAAGGAGGATCTTAATGGTTTTCTTGCTGCCTATGGTTCCTTCTGTGATAGTATTAAAATTACTTCATTTATTTCTAATTTTAAAGTAACACTTCTATATACTACATTTTTTAAGGGACCTGATTTTTCTCAGATTGGAATACTTTACACCAAATTATTTCAAAAGTCGATGAATGCCTACCAATACATCCCTGCTTCCTTCCATCATCTAGTTCATCAGAAAAGGCCTTTATCATGAGTTAACTTAACAAATTTTTGGTTAGAGAAAGCTCCAGAGATGGATTTATTTTTGATAAAAATAAATTTTTTTACAGACTCAGAGCTAGGGGAGATCAAATTAATTTTCTCTTGCCTTTGTTTGAGAAAGTTAATTTTGATGGTAAACCTTCACTTTTGGTTATATTTTTGGAGCGAGAAGGACACAGACATGGAACCAAAATAAAAACAATTCCTCTTATTTTGAAGTTGGACAACTGCAATTATATTGGAGATCTTCGAATCGACACAGATATTATTTCTCCAATGTTTGAAAAATGGAAAAAATATAGAGAGCCCAAACACATTGCTCGAGGCATCATTTGTTGGATGAACAAAAATCCCTTGAGATCTTTTCTTTGTATAAATAAAATTTCTTAAAACATGTTTTATCCGCTACGTATCTTGCATTTTTAATGCATTTTCATGTAATTTTTACTACATTTTTAAATGTATTTTTAATGTAATTTTTAATGTAATTTTTAATGCATTTTTTAATGCATGTTTTTGTATTTGTGTGGGTAATTTTTCTTGGGGTATGAACCTAGATTTACCATTTGGTCTCTAAACTTGTGATCTTTACTGTTTTTATGGGTTTAAAAAATATTTTTTTTATCCCACATGTAATGCATTATGGCTCCCCGACTAGAGTTAGGATTATATAAAGAAGTGTTGTAATTATTCTAAACTCACACTCTGCTGATGAGACCCATAGGTCAAAATGCGTTTGAAGTTTTGAAGTTGTATTACTTCTTCTTTTCAAAATAAAATTTAATTTTGTATCTTTTGTTCCTTTCCTGACTCATGTTAATATTTTTTGTTTTCTAAAACATATTTGTTGCTAATATTATACTCTTCACTTGCCATGTGATGCGATATGGTGAATCAAAAATCCTATAGCACTAGAAGTATGCTCTTCACTTGCACATTTGCTATCTGGTGAATTAGTTACTAGTTTACATTTTTAGAGTACTACTTCCCCATGTTTCTTAATTTATTAATGAAGTTACCTATTAATGACACACACTAATCTACCAGTTATTGAATTTTTAGATATTGAATCCTCTCCAATAGTTCCTAATAGTCCCACCAACTCTCTTGTTCGTCTTCCTCGCAAGCGTCTATGACAAGAGGGTTCATGATAACAAATTTGGGAGCTTGACTAACGGGTCTTTGATACAGATAAAATGGAAGAGTTTTCTAGAGGTCTAACACAAAAAGAATACCTTTCTCAAAATGGAAGAGTTCCTTGTACACAAGACCTTCATAGATGGAATCAGTGCAATGCATGGCATTCATCCTCATCCAGAATCTTTGGACAAGTTGGAAATAAGGTTCAAAGAATTCAAGATTTTGAGTAGAAAAGTAGAAAAATGCCATTCTAGGCTAGCCCATTTTGAAGAGAATTTGGGCAAAGGAATTGTTCCCCATAGCCTACGAATGGAAAAACCTTATCTTCAATTTCTAGATGAAGATATTAATAAACTTTTTTTTGATGATTCAGAGGCCCTCATAGAAAAATTTTGCTTGGAAATGGCTAAATTATATATCTATAATTTTAAAAAATATACAGATAAATTAGTTGCTTAGACCAATTATTATATTCCCAATATTTTACTATTGGCAATTAAGGAAATTCTTGCAGATTTCATAAATAAATATAAGACAATTTCTTAGGAAATTGCTTTGGAATGGGAATCTCAGATTAAAGAGATTTTTGAGGGAAATATTTAATCTTGGAGAGTTGAAATGCAAATCCAAAAATATATACAAGAGAAAGCCAAAGCTTTTTGAGAGAATGCTGCTTTAGAAATTCTAGAAGTTAATATGTTAGAAGCTACAAAAAGTGTAGCCAACTTGGTTAAAAGAGAAATCAAGCAACAAATTGATCATTTGGAAAAACTAATCATAGGTGCACAAAAGAAATTTTTGGCACAAGACAAAAAGAATATAAGTCACAATATTGGGCCAAACCAAAGAGCCTCTACTACATAGAAAATACAATCACAACATCCACAAAATGGAAACAAACAACAACAACAACCACATTAAAGGAATAAATAATTGAAATAACAACAACAAAGGTAGCAACAATAACAGGGGCATAATTTAAAATTTCGGGGCCCTTCTCCAAGAAGAAAAAAGAAGGGGAGAAACTTCCAAAACCACACTTCCTATATGTAGTAGCAATTGCAATAGGACAATGGAAGAAATTTCCACAACTCTAGTTTTGAGAATCCGAGAAAGGGTTTTACCCCATCTATTCAGAAGTAGCAAGGGCAGGGGTTCTTCCATCACCAAAATGATGGTAAAAACTAAAAATAATCCCTTGTTCTGCAATTTTTATCCCACAATATTTTGGTCATTGGTATTTTTACCGGAGTCCTGTCTAGGCTATGGAGGCAAAATCACAAATCTTGCTGTCCATAAATTTTCCTCCAAAGAACTTACCCATAATGAAATTGAGACCCTCAACTTTGGTTTAAAGTTCCTCCATGTTCCTCCTCCCATGGCCAAAGATGTTCTAAAACATGAGTTTTCAACATAATTCAACCTTCCATGCTCCTTCAGCCTCTAGCCTTCCATGCTCCTTCAGCCTCCAGCCTTCCACACTCCTTCAACCTCTAGCCTTCCATGCTCCTTCAAACTTTATATTTATTGATCATTAAAGCACCAGATCATTTGTCAAGCCCCTTAGGGAGCAACCCCATTGCAATATTCTAATGTGGGTGTTAATAATAGTAATGGATACTATGGATATGTAATATTATTAATTGCTACACTTTTTTTTAATGTACTCTATGTTGTGGATTTAATTTTATTACTTACCAGCACCTTGACAAGAAACATAGCATAAAGACACCAAGTATTTTCAATATGACTTTTAAATACTATGAAGGTTAAAGTTGTGCACTTTTTATCCTTAGTTGTATGTAATCTAGTAAGATTTATTTATAAGAATGGGAAATATTATTTATATAGATAGATAGATATATGTGTGTATGTATGTATAAAAATATTAAAGGCATTACTTTTAGTATAATCAAAACAAGTTTATCTATTGCTTATATTAATTGTGTTCAAGGAATTTTGAAAAATATGTTTGGTAAAAAGGTAATTGAAGAGCATGGAACAGGGTTGAAAGAATAAAAGACTTGCAAAACTACCGATTTTGAATTTGTTGTCCATTGTTGATGATTGGACCTAGTTTTTGGACAAGGGTTGTGTAACCCAATGCATTTTATTTTTCATGCCTAGTTCTAATAGAAATTGTGACTATTTGTATTTTTTTTTGCAATTATTGATCTTAAGATATTTTTATTCTTCTTTTTTTGGCTTTCCCTAATTTTGCTTTTGCTTTCATGGTCTATCCATGAATTTAATAAATTCAGCCAAGAAATAAAATATCTAATATTTTTGTGTTTTCTCTTTTGTCTTAGATTAGGGTTTGGTCACCTTTGAAGCCTTGTCATGGAAATGGTGGTGGGGAATATACCTCCTCCCCCTAAAACATCCTTTTAGGATGTTACCATGATGACTGGATCTATGCTCAAGAATGATGATCATGGATCATTTTTCTTATTATCAGTACCTCCTTTTTTCGACCAGTCAAAACTAGAAAATATGACTAAATATTTGAAGATAAAGAGGCCACTACAACCCCAACCAAGTAACAAAGGGTCCTTTGTTCCTAAGATGATGTTCCAGTGGTGGATATTCCTTTGGACTATATTCAAAGCCCAATCCTTACCCTAAATAAGAGAGCTCTTTATTGTAAATTTATTGGTTTGGCCTAGCCCAACAACCATTAAAATATGGATCACCTCTTCTTGGGGATATAAAATGTCTAGCTATGAATTCATGATAGGGAGAAAGTATTTCATAGTTATTTTCTCTTCCATTGAGGAAAGAGATGCAATATCTCAATAAGGTACCCAGTTCCTTGGATCAAACCCTCCCTACATGACCCTCTAGTAAGTCAATTTTGAACTACAAAAGGAAGAACTAGAAGAAGTATCGATTTAAGTAAGACTACCAATTTTACCCCTATATTTATAGAATAAACCAACTCTTGAGATGATAGGTAACTCTATTGGTAAATTTGTAGACTGGACTCCTCTAAAGGCCAATAATGCAACTTGTGCTAGGTTGTGTGTTCAAGTTAATATAAAAAATTACATATATAAAAAGCATAGGTATCAAAGTATTAGACTAGATACATACCCATCCACTAGATTATGAGTACATTCCCTTTAAATGTATTACTTTTCATCAATATGGTCATTTCTCAAGGAACTATCCCACTAAGGTACAACAACATACAAAGGAGGAAGATCAAGAATTTCAACCAATAAGAGGAAAACAATAGAGAAGATATAGAAGTAGAAGGAGGCCTCAACCATATCTAGAAAGATAAAAATATAATAAGTTTTCTACTTTATCATAAAATAAGCAAGAGAAACATTCAAGGCTATCTAAAAAAGGGGAAGATCCATCAAATCCTAAATTTTAAGATGAAGTGGAGGAAATTCGGGCTACGAAATAAATCCTTTAGGAAGAGGAGATTGAATAAATAGAAGAGACTCAATTAGAAGTAGCAATAATACTAGGAGGTAACCCAACCACCATATATTATACTAACGAGAGGAAACATAATCAAGAGGTAAGAACATAATAAGAAAATTTAGAGATTCAAAAGAAATCTCAAACAACCTTATACTTTAGTAAGGCTAAGAAGCCACTTAAGTAATAAAGGTTTTATAATCGAATGCAAGGATATTGGGAAGTCCCCTAGAAAAAAAAAATGACCTAAGTCAATTAACAACCCAACATAAGCCAATGATTATCTACATTCAAGAAACTAAATTAACAAAACAATTAGCAAGAATAGAATGGAAAAATATATGGATATCCTCATACCTAGAAGTAATAGATTTATTAGAAATATCCTAGGGGATTATCCTTGCATGGGATCCATAGGACCTAATATGCATTAATAAAACAAGATACTCAAATTGGAAAGCAACTTATTTCTCCTCTTGATAGGGGTAGACTTGGAACATAATAAATTTTTATGGACCAAATAACTTAGTCTTGAAACAAGAGGCTTGGAAAAGTATTTAGCACTAGATTCATCAATAAATACAACCAAATATCAATGGAATTGAACATGAATTTATTCCAATGGGAGATAAAATGATGTATTTCTTCAAAAGAACCTTCTAAGAACTTGGTTATGCAAATTATACTTGAGAAAAAACTTCAAGATATAATTCCCAAAAATAAAAAAACTACATCAACAAAAAGAAGAGTTGGGATTAAATTCATTGATGAAAGATTAGATAGATTATTTATACAAGAAGATATACTATTTAGGTATCTACTTCTATCAAGTGGCATAATTAAAATTTTGGTCTTAGATCATAAGTTTTTTTTTTGTAGATAAGGAGGATAATCATCTTGGAAAAAATGAAGATTCATTTCAAATGAAGCATGATGAATTTCCACCTTTAGTAGAAAGTATATGGAATAAACATGTTTGTGCAAATAGTCCCCAAGAGGTATAGAAAATAAAAATTTCCAATATCAAGAAAGACATTAGGGACTAGATTGCTATTAAGACTAAAGTTTAAAATAGGTCATGTATATTGCTACAACAGATGGATGAAGTAAAGCATGAGATACATGATCAACCTCCAATCCCTAAAAATGAAGAGAGAATAATACAATTGAATTGAGAAATAGATTAAGCTTTAAAAGAAGAAGAGATACTTTAGAGGCTTCAATAAAGCATGGTCTAGCTCAAGAAAGGAGATAGAAACACAAATTAATTTCATCTAAAAATTATATAATACCACCAATGAAATACAATTAGAGAAATTCACAAAATTGAATAAATAAGTTCTAATTAGGCAGTCAGAAAGGAACTAGCAAGAGATCACTAGTTAAACCTTCTTATGAACACAATAGTAAATCAATAGGCTCAAGCCACTATCCTAAATAGCATTCCTACTTTGTTAAAAAATAGATATATATATAAGATATATCTTCATAAACAATCAAAGAAGAGTTGGAAGAAGTTATACATTCAATGCCCAATGACAAAGCTCTACGACCACATGGATTCACCAATAATTTTTATAAGTAATTATAGGAAATGACCAGTTGGCAATGATAGAAGATACAAGGACAAGAGGTAAGCTATTTGGGTTTATAAAACCCAATTTCTTAGCTTTAATACCAAAAGAGAAAATGAACATTAGTTTTGATAGATTCAAACTTATATCTTTGTGCATTTGCTCTTATAAAATAATGGCCAAAATAATAGCAAATAGAATTAAAAGGAAGGTTAATGATTTGATAGATACAAAATAAGGGGTTTTCATTCTATGGAAAAATATATGACAACATTATAATGATTTATGAATTCCTACATTTAAGTAAAAGTCCAAAAATAAAATAATAGCTAGTAAATGTGATAAAAGTCCAAAAAGAAAATAATAGCTAGTAAATGTGATATGGCTAATGCATTTGATAGAGTAGATATTGGCTTTTTAACATAGGCATTATCCAAATTTGGATTTCTAGATCAAATTATAAATTGGATAATAGCTTGCATAGAGGGACTTTGGATCACCCCTCTAATAAATGGAGAATCTACTAATTTATTTAAATCAAGAGATAGGTGATCAACCTCCAACCCATCAAAATGAAGAGAGAAGAATCTTCTTGAACTAAGAAATGGATTAAGCTTTCAAAGAAGAAGAGGCACATTAGAGACTTCATTCAAGAATGGTCTAGCTCAATAAAGGAGATAGAAACACAAATTACTTTCATGTAAAAACAATACAATACCACCAATGAAATAAAATTAGAGAAATTTATAGATAAAATACATTTATTGTGATTAGACAATCATAAAGGAACAAGCAAGATATCATTAGTTGATCCTTCTTATAAACACAATAGTAAATTAACAGGCTTAGGTCACTCTCCTAAACAAAATTCCTCATTTGTTTAGAAATAGAGATATATAAGGTCTTTATTTATAAACAACCAAAGAAGAGTTAGAAGAATTTATACATTCAATGCCAAAGGACAAAGCTCCAGGACCATATAGCTTCACCAACAATTTTTATCAATAATATTATAAGATTATAGGATATGACCAGTTGCCAATGATAGAAGACACAAGGACAAGAGGTAAGATATTTGGGTTCATAAAATATTTCTTAGCTTTAATATAAAAATAAAAAACTATCGTTAGTTTTGATAGATTCAAACCTATATCTTTGTGCAATTGCTCTTATAAAACAATGACTAAAATAATAGCAAATAGAATCAAAAGGAAGATTAATGATTTGATAGATACAAAATAAGGGGTTTTTATTGCAGGGAAACAAATATATGACAACATTATAATAATTCATGACACTCTACACTTAAGTAAAAGTCAAAAAAGAAAAGAATAGCTAGTAAACTTGATATGGCTAATGCATTTAATAGAGTAGACATTGGATTTTTAACATAGGTGTTAGCCAAATTTGGATTTCCAGCTTAAATTATAAACTCGATAAGAGCTTGCATAAAGGGACCTTGGATAGTCCCTCTATTCAATGGGGAATCTACTTATTTAAGTCAAGATATAGGTGATCAACCTCCAACCCCTCAAAATGAAGGGAGAAAAATCCGATTGAATTGAGAAATGGATCAAGATTTCAAAGAAGAAGAGGCACATTAGAGACTTCAATAAAGAATGGTCTAGCTCTAGAAATGAGATAGAAAAACAAATTACTTTAATATAAAAAAGATACAATACTACCAAAGAAATACAATTAGAGAAATTTACAAAATCAAATAAGTTTATTCTGATTAGGTAGTAATAAAGGAACTAGAAAGAGATCATTAGTCAACCCTTCTTATAAACACAATTGTAAATCAACAGGCTTAGGTTACTATCTAAACAACATTCCTCCTTTGTTGAAAAATGAAGATAGATAAGGTCTCTCTTCATCATAAAACCAAAGAAGAGTTGGAAGATGTTATATGTTCAATTCCCAAGGACAAATCTCCAAGACCATATGGCTTGACCAACAATTTTTACCAGCAATTTTATGAAATTATAGAAGATGACCAGTTGGAAATGATAGAAGAAACATGGACAAGATGTAAGCTATTTGGGTCCATAAAATATACTTTCTTATATTTAATACCAAAACAAAAAATTATGTTACTTTTGATAGATTTAGACGTATATCTTTGTGCAATTGCTGTTATAAAATAATGACTAAAATAATACCAAATATAATTAAAAGGAAGATTAATGATTTGATAGACAGAAAATAAGGGGGTTTTATTGCAGGGAAACAAATATGTGATAATGTTATAATGATTCGTGAATCCCTACAATTAAGTAAAAAGTCTAAAAATAAAAGAATAGCTAGTAAACTTGATATGTCTAATGCATTTGATATAGTAGACATTGGTTTTTTAACATAGGTGTTAGCCAAATTTGGATTTCAAGCTCAAATTAAAACTACATAGAATATTGCATAGAGGGAACTTGGATAGCCCCTCTAATAAATGGGGAATTCACTAACTTATTTAAAGCTACTAGAGGATTAAGGCAAGGGTATCCACTCTCCCCTTACCTTTATATCCTTCTACCTAAAACTTTAGGGAGGACCCTAACCAAATTAAGAAGGAAGTAAATATTGAGAATTAGAGTAGGTACATGATATAGAACAATCATTCATGCTCAATTTGTAGATGATACTATTTTACTATGAAAAACCAAAAAATAAAATGTTTGGTTGATCAAAGAAGTTTTAGATTGCTTCTATTCAATCATAGGACAAAGATAAACACCCAAAATATGGAGATTTATCTTAGAATTTGGGATTTCACAAATTTAGTGGTACCTTTCACTACCTAGTTGTTCCTATGGGATTCCATAAAAAAATAGAAAACTTGGAATATATTTATAGAAAATATGACAAGGAGAATACAATAGTATAATAATGGTTGGTTGAGTTTGCCTAGAAGAATTATTTAAATCAAGTCAATATTACCAAATTTTTTCATATATCAACTATTGGTTTATAAAGCACCGTTATATATCTTGAAGAATCTAGATACAATGTTAAGATCTTTTCTATGGCAAAGGGGGACGTAATCAAATAGGTAAAATCTCCATTTGGAAAACTGGGAGACTGTTACCAATCTAAAGGAGTAGGAAGGCCTAGGAATAAAAAAACAATAGCAATTATTAGCAAGGCACTAAGTGCTAAGTTGCTTTAAAATATCCTCACTCAACCAAATGCACCATCGAACCAAATATTAAAACACAAATATCGTAACAAATCAAATGGAATATAGTTCATAAAAAGTGTGAAAATCATAACAAGGTCCTCATCAATTCGGAAACATATTTTGAAATCAAAAGAAATTATAATAAATCATTCCTCTTAGCTTCCAAGGGATGGTAAAAAAATTAATACTTGGGATGATCTAGTATTGAGAGGACCTTCAATCATTAAGAATTATTTACCAAAAGAAAAAGTATACCTACAATAGTTGGGTGTTAACTATTTTGTAATATTAATTGAATGGGTGAAAGATCCACCCCTACCACATTTTGACCGAGACTCATGGAGACAATTGTACATCTAAACTAAAGGCATTAAAATTTCTCCCCAAATTCTAGATCAACTTATATGAGTCTCTATTAGTGTGTTATATATTTACATAGTCATCCAAGGGGTGTTATTATAGCAACTAGGTTAGAAGAACTCAACCATAACTAAGGTATGGAATTACAAGGTTCCCCCAAAGTTCACTTTATTTGTTTGGTTCTCCAAAATAATATTCTTACTAGAGACAACCTTATTAAAAGGAATATCATCGGGCCTCATATTTGTCGTAGGTGTCTTAAGAAAAATTAAACAATATCACATCTACTCTTTTAATTTACATAAACATTTAAAATCTAGATTGAAAGAACCTAATAGCCAGGCTTAGCATGATGAGGAACCTTAAAATTAGAAAATTGCTTAACCAATTAGAGCTAAATGTATAAATGGGGACTAAAGGACAAGTAACTTATTAGGCAAATATGGTATTCAACGCCAATATTCATCATTTCGTACATATGGAAGGACAAAAATACGATTATTTTATCAAAAAGGAACTAATTTTTGAGTGTTAACCAATAGAGCGTTAAGTGAGATAGTCCTAAACATAAAATATATCGTAAACAACAAGACATTAGAAGATTATGAAAAAGAGAGACAACTATTACACCAAATGGATCTCCAAAATCTCTTGAATTTTGGGCCATATGTTAGAACAATCAAACCTCTAGAGATAAAATTCCTTGCACTTTTCTTTGATGGAGCCTCTAAATCAAATCCAAGTCATGTAGCAACTCGTGGTGTGATACTAGAGGCACCATACTATGAAATTATTTAGTTCAAAATCAATTTTAGGGAAACAACCAATAATATTGCAAAATTGATAGGCTATCAAATAGGACAAAAAATGGCTCATGAATAAGATATTAAACACTTCCATGTATATGGTGATTTGAGATTTGTGATGTCTACCCTACCTAAGAGAAAGTATTTCTCATTATTCCAACAACAAATTTTTCAAAGAAGGCTAAGAGAATTGGATCAAAATTTTGAATATGTAAAATACTCCTACATTAGAAGGAAGTAAAATATGTTGGCTCATTGCCTTGCAAATGAGGCCATAAACATAACCTATTTTCATATTAGAGTAATAATAAAAAATACTAGAAAAAAAACATGAGTGGCATAGATGATAGGAAGAATATAGTAATTCTAGAACCTTTGAATATTTTGACACCCCTAGAGATTTTGGTGCTTCTGGAAAACCCTGGAACATTGCATGGTTATGAAGCTTTTGGTGTTTTAAGTCTTCTCAGTGATTATGGTACCCTTTTCATATCTAGCACCCTTGGTATACTATTCCACTTTTTAAGGTTTTTGAATTTGCTTTTTTGCTTGTTCCTCCTTTTGGACAACAAAATTGTGACCTCTAATTTGCTTGCTGCATAATTGTTATTTGAAAAATTGAATATCGATATATAAATTTTTATTTAAAATGAAAAGAGAATATTAATTGTGTTGAATATTTGTGAAAACAAACTTTAAATTATACTAATACATGTTGAAATATCATGATAATTTCTTCTAAAGGTATTATCAAGTTTGGATTCAACTTTTTTATGTCCATATACACTTATGAGTATTGAGAGTGCTTACACACTAAGAACTCAAAAAATTCATATTTTTTAAATTTTATAAACTACATATAATATTTATATATTTTTCATAAGTTGAACTCTCTTAATAAAATGATCGAGAAGATAATGTTAATATAGAATTATTTCAAAAGAGTTAGACTTTGAAATATCAATTTGATTTATATCCGTATGTAGCAATGTAGATATAAGACTAAAGGTCAAAATTTTATATCTATTATGAATTGCTTAGGAAGCAACTATATGATATACTTATAAAAATAAAAATATATTTGAAGATCATTAAAAAATACCATATTAACATTATTACATAATATTTATCTAAAATATACTCACAAATTTGATTAATAATTTTTTAGAAGAATAATCAATATATTATTAAATTAATGTCGATATATATATATATCATAAAATAACCAATATTTACCATATTAACCTATTTCAAACTTATCACTATTAGTTATATAAATGAATAAAATTAACCATTCATCCACCTATTGTTATATATCAAAGTATTTGTAAAATTTTATTTATTTAAAATCATTGGATATAAACCCTATAAACCCATGTGATAAAAATATTTTCTATTTTATATGAACATGCTAGACTAGGATAGTATTAAGGTGTTGGAGCACTTGGAGGTGGTGTTTAGTTTTTTTTTAATGTGTTGGAGAGAAGGAGGTTAAAAATGAGTCATCTAGACAAGGTTAGGGTAGCAACATGAAGGCAACTTAAGGTGCTTTTTGGTTACATAAAAGAATCGGTGATTACCCATCATTTTTTACTACCAGTACTAGGTTCAAATAATGGCACTGCCACTAAAACCCCTACCTCACCTTCTTATTAGTGACCCAACATGAGGGAGATCTCTAATTTCTTAGGATTGGTACTACCATCATTAGACTAGTGCACACTCAATGGAGTCAGGTCAAAATACTACCTTTGCCCCAAATATGCTTACCTCCAATATTTGAAATTGGGTCTCCTCTTGGTCAATGTTAAAACTTACCAATCCATCCATCCCTTGAGACTTGTCAATATTTCTTAAGAGTTACATAGAGGAGCACTAGACTTGGCATAGGATATACAATGATGGACGTTTAGAGTAGATTAGATGGAACCAATATCATATCCCTAAATCACTAATCATGGTGGAATATCAATAGGTTCATCTAGAGTGCACCAATGCTTCAAATATTTACCATGAATGCATCCAACACTATTTTCAAAAAATAGTAGAAGAGAAGGATCCCTAGGAAAAATAATAAGTAGAAGCAAGTGTAAGCAATGAGGAAGTGCAAGCCAAGATCAAGTATGAGGTAGGAGGAAGTGCAAGTCAAGAATGAGTGGGATTTTGGAGAGAGTGCAAGCTAGTAGTAAGCCCCACTAGCTAGTATGGAAGGAAAGTCATATTTGAAGGTCCTAATAGGATGTTAAGATAGCCTAGCTAGAAATGAGGATGCCTTGGCTAGAATTATGGAGATCCAAGTTAGAGATAAGTAGTAGAGAGAATATATGGACAATTTGATATAGGTAGTAGATGTTACACCAAAAGTGACTATCAAGGATGAGATGACTAAGCAAGATATAATGATTCTTAAAAATAGAGGGTTAATATATAAATTTTTTATATCCTAACAAAGGCTTTTGGAGATTCAAAAATTGAATCAAAGGAAAACAACGATTGAATTCAAATTACTTTATGAATTTTCTTCCTAAATATTTTTTCCTTCACATATTTCCCATTGTAGAAATTAGGAATAAAATAATGGGTGGTGACCTATGGTTTAGGGGGGGAGATGCCTTTTATTTAAGACCATGGAATGATTTTTTTTTGAAATAAAAACTATTAATAAGCTTCTAGTGTGGGTTAAGCTTTTTAGACTTCCATATTAGCTCATGAATAAGAACATTTTGAATAAAATTGGAAATACCCTAGGGGAATTCATTGTGAAATGACTAACTATTAATTTCATTTATATATCTAAATATGTGTTGTTATGAATATGTCAAAACATTTTCCATGATCCATTAATATTATATAAAAATCAAGATAATGAGATCAATAATGAAGTATTTGACCCAAAAATGAAGAGCAAAAAGTGTATCAAGAAAAAAATTGCAACAACAAAAACACAATAATTTTTGTAGTAGCACAAGATAGTCTAAATTTGAGGGATCAAAACTATTTAAAATTTTAAAATTTTTTGGGGAGTGAATTATACACAAAAATAACTTTCCAACGGTGTATCACAAACACAAAACAAAGCTATAAAACAAAAGTTATGAGCTTTAAAAGTTGATTATAGGTTTTAGAAAAACATGGACAACAAACATTTGTTTCACAAAATGAATGGAATAGAATGTTGTTTTGCATTTAAATTAAACACAAAAGTATTAGAAAGCTTTTTCCACAATATTCTATTGGTATAATACTCTAGTTTACATTTACAAGAGAGAAATTGATGTTATAACACTTTATTTCATATTCTAGGAAGTCCAACAATCATAGTGACTCTTCAAGACCTATAGAAAATTTTGGGATCCTTCAAATTCATGGGATAAATTTTTGTTTCATCCTTTTATTAGTCAACATAAATATCCAACATAATCCCCCTTGATATTGAGTGGTGAGACAAGTCTGACTCTCAATCTCAAAAATTATTCTTTATTGACACCTTTGGTAAACAAGTGTGCAAGTTGTTATTTGGTGCTACAATAATTCAAATCTACATTTTTTTTTTTCCACCATGTCTCTTATTAAATGAAACTTTAAATAAATATATTTAGTTTTACTATGATGGACTATATTTCTTTCAATCTTGATTGCACTTGTGTTGTCACAAAAATGTTGTACTATTTTGAACTTCAAAAATCTCTTCAAGTACATTTCTTACTGAAAGTGCTTGTGTAATTGCTATAGTAGTTGCCACATATTCTACCTATATATAAGATAAAGAAAAAATACTTTGCTTCTTTGAGCTCCATGTTATCACTCATAAACCAAGTGAAAAGCAATTTCTAGAAGTTGATTTTCTATATTCCAAGAAACCTCCTCAATCTGAATCAATTTATCCAATAAGCTCCATTTTATTGTTAGCATCATAATGTATCCCAAAATTAAATGTTTATTTGATATACCTCAATATTATCTTCACTACTCTCATGTTGTTTTGTGAAGGTTCATTCTTGTACCTTGATACAAGTGAAACTACAATGCAATATCAAGTCTTTTTGTAGTAAGTAACATTAAACTCCCAAAAATTGAAGAACACAAGCTAATACTGAGAAGGGGGGAGGAACAATATAAGACCACTTTTTACTTTTCCTTCCCAAATAGTATTAGTCAATATAACCAATGGCAATATCAATGGTAATAACCAAAGCAATGCACAAATGATCACACACAATAGAGACACCAATTTAACATAGTTAACCCAATGTGGGTTATATCCACATAGAAAATATTTCTTCTAAATATTTCTCAAATAATATCTTGGTAATACTTCCTAATTACAATGTTTATGGACCTCTATCCAAAGGAGATGATTATACCCTAAATATGGTTTGTGGATATCTATCCATAGGAGAATTCCTTATCCTTTCCTCTGGCTGGTGATCCTCTAGAAGACTACTTCCTCCACTATGTTGGCTTGTGGATCTCTCTCCAATGAAGACTATTGTCACAACTTAGAAGACCTATCCTCACTGTCCTGGCTGATGGATCTCTATCCATTGGATACTACTACCCTCTCTGCTCTATCACCTCCAAATATCTATCTCAAATATGAACTAAACATAGTCCAATCAGTCTAGCATAAGTATGCTCAACATGCTCACTCAAATCTACACTAAATATAGTCCAATCGATCTAGCACAAATCTGCTCAACTCTGCACTAAACATAGTCCAGTCGGTCTAGCACAAGTCTGCTCAACAATCTCACTCAAATCTGCACTAAACACAGTCCAGTAGGTCTAGAAAAAATATTCTCAATAGGTCCACTCAATACCTGCTCAAATATGCTCAATAGGTCCACTCAGAACCTGCTCAAATATGCTCATTAGGTCCACTCAGAACCTATCCAAATATGCTCAATAGGTCCACTCAGAACCTATCCAAATATGCTCAATAGGTCCACTCAGAACCTGCTCAAATATGCTCAATAGGTCCACTCAAAACCTATCCAAATATGCTCAATAGGTCCACTAAGAACCTATCCAAATATGCTCAACAAGATCACACAAAACTTGTCCAAATATTCTCAACAAGTCCTCTCAAGAACTTGATCAAATCTACTCAACAAGTCCTCTCTAAAACCTACTCAAATCTTCTCAACAGGTCCATTCAGAACCTGTCCAAATATGCTCAACAAGTCCTCTCTATAACTTGCTCAAATATTCTCAAAAAGTCCTCTCTAGAACCTAATCAAATCTGTATTGTAAGCTTCCACAAAAGCTCACACAAAATTATTCCACAAGTCTCCTCAAATACTTGCCTCAAATCTTATTAACAAGTCCACATATATAACTTTTCCAATATCATAGAAGCATAGAGAGAATTTTTAGAGACTCAATATGTTCTACTCTCAATGCGCAATCACTTTCATAATTTTCTCAATCTCATAGAAGCATAAAGAGAATTTTTAGAGACTCAATATGTTCTACTCTCAATGCGCAATCACTTTCACAACTCAAATCAGAATATGGAATACTTTTTTTTTTTTATGGAACTTGAACAATAATTTTATACAACCACTTGACCAGGATCAACCAACTCAACTCAACCAATTACTTAATTAAACTCCCCTTTATAATAAACCCTAGTCCAAGCATATATCAATCAACTCAAAATGTTTCCAACAATTGCTCAATAAAAAATATCACATAACAATGATACTCATGTTCTTTTCAAACCCTAGTTCAAGTTATTTGCACAACAACTCACTTCAACAACAATTCTCATAAAACACTCTTCACATAACAATGTTACTTATGTTCTTTTCAAAACCCTAACTCAAATTTTCACATAATTCAATGACTTCAACTATGCTTATCAAACAAGGTTTTAATCACAAATCTTAATTCAAAAAATCTTGAAGCATTAAGTCAACCACTTTCGAAAAGGAAACCCTAATCAAATCCTTTTCACTCCAAACTTTATTTTCTAGTAAGCCAATCAATCAAATCAACCAAGAAAGAATTTCCCATACCTTTTTGCTTGACAAGGAGTTGATCTCACAAATCTGTCACGCTCTAATTGCTTCTTTGCCAATATCAATAAGGGTTAGAAGATAATAATTTCCTCAACAAAACACAATGCAAAATGATATCAAAATTACACCTTATCAACTCCAAAATATCTAAAATAATTTTAACACCCATAATTAATTTTGACCTTATAGATTTTAAGGCAAATTAATTTTCACCTTATTACTCCACAAAATGATATCTTCCCCTTTTAAAATTTCAATCCAACATATAGTAGTTTTATAACACTCCTTATTCCTCCTTCTCACTTATTTCATTTTCCTAACAAAACTTCTTAATACTCATTATAACTCATAAAAAATATTAAATTTGAACTTTAGGCAATTGAAAAATAATAATAAAATTATTACCTTGCACTCCGTGGGTTTCAAAACCCTCACCAACACCTTTGTGAATGTCCTAGCCGTGGGCTACTCAACCACGTGCGCCCAACGCATTTTTAGAACAAAAATGGCCTTTGCACCCTTTATAAATTCCTTTGGTGCCTTATGAGTTACGAAGAACTCAAAAACTTCTTCCTCCGCACATGCCTCAATGGGATTCGAACACAGGCTCGTATCTCCACAAGCACCTTAAAAATAACGTGCGCTACCACTAGACCACTACATACACATTTGATTGGGACTCCCACTTTACTCGCTTTTCTTCTTTTGCATGAGACAAAAACACTTATTTCATCTTCTTCCTCACAAACCTTTTGAATTTGCAATTAATGTTTTTTATGACACTTTCAATAAATCGATCGAGGATTAATATTGCAAAGGTGTTTGTGGCCTCGTTTTATATACGAAGTCACTATTGACTTCAAACATAGGTGCTTTGATTATTTCAACGATGTTGGTGCCTTTATAGACACTTTATAATTTATACAAGGTGCCTTATTAAATTGGATGATGTCAACATTAATTATAATTTATAAATATTTTAAATTCTAAAGAATTTAAAATTTATAAATTATAATTATAAGATTTAATTTTTAAACCCTTCATTTATATTGCATTCCATGGTGTAAATAATATTTATTTATAAAATTTAAATTCTTATTGAATTTAAATAATTTATAAAAAATACTATATCTCCTTTTTAACTTTGCACTGAATCCTTTGGGCATCTTCTTGGATATCAAATAACAACTTTGACAACTTTGTTCCTTGATTAAAAACCTTGATATTAATGTTGACTTCATTTCTTGACATCAATGATAATTTTAACTTTTAGGACTCAAAATGTCCAAAAATATCCCCTTTGTCATTAATGGCAATGCAAAAACCTTTTATCGAAAACTTGACTTCTTCTGTGCTGCTCCCCCTGGGACACTACTCCCCTAGCTAAATGCTCTCTCAAATATCAAATCTCTCCCCAATACTCAAATATATATCCCCCTTTGACATCAATGGCAAAGGGTCACCTTTGGGGCTTGGGGCTAAGAATGACCCTCTTAGCTTAGTCCCTCCCCCACCTTCTATTAAGGTGGTTAATTTTGGGGTGGGAGTATCTCTACTCCTATCATGCAATGTTTCTTTTATTTTTCAATTTTCTTTTTCCATACTTTTGAAATCATACCTTTTTTAACCTTTTGAATGTTCTCTTTCCTTATTATCTAATTCTTCTGATTCCTTTGAATATTCCTTTCCATGTCCATGTTCCCGTCCATATTCCTGTTCCTACTTTATTCTGGAATGTCTATTCTACACCACTTTGTTGTATGTCCATCATTATTGCACTTATAACACTTAATTTTATTATTCCTTGGAGATGCAAATGTCTTAGGATTTCTCCTATTGAAGCCATATCCTCTTTTGTCATGAACCCTACTGTTGCGGGCCAAACAAGGGGAATGGTTTCCTATTTTTGTCACATGCCCGTGCATTTAATTATCAACCCAAGGAGCTTCGTAAACTTGCAAAGAGTCGGAATTAGGTTACTACAATACCACTAGAGGTGAATATGCTAATCCTATGTTTTGGGGGTGTTCTTGAGATGGTTGTCAATCATTCCCGCACTCCTCAATAAATTACGTAAGAAGAACATGATTAAATCTACAAAAATAAATCATGTACATATTCCTGGAAATAAACCTACTGCAAATACTAGAATTAGCAAACTAATGAACGTTTCTATGAAAGCAATAAACTGATAAATAAACAGAAAAGAAATGGGAAAGAAATACTGGCTTGGAGTGGGCCCAGGCTCCAGTAGATTCTTCCCGACCGAACACATGCCTAGAACTTTTGGAACTAGAATATATTTATCAACGTATTACAATATATCTTCTGTAATTCGAAATGGATCTTTATTAATTGTTTCTATATATTATTTAGACTGATCTACGTGTGTTTATATAGCACACCCACAGAAATTCTGTTACAGAAGTGGTTACAATAGTCGATTCTTCCCAGACTAAATTAGAACAATCTGGCGAATGCAATCGACGTCTGGAATTCTGTTCTGAAGGCGACGTGTTTGTTTTGGTTCGTGCTTTGCCTGGCATCGGTAAGACATTTTGATATGTTGGTGCTATCTCCAATTTAGCTCTACATGACACAAAGCTAGAACTGCACCAGCCGCTACCATCCACGTCGTTCAACTCTGGTCAACGAGCAAAGAATCAGTGGCTCCTTCCCGTTGTAGGGAGGCGCTTGCCTTCCCTTAGCGCCTTTTGGCTGTGGGGAGACACTTGCCTTATATTAGTGCCTTTTGACTGTGGAGAGGCACTTGAATTTGGTTGGCACCTTTAAATTGTAGGGAGGCACTTGCATTCAGACGACGCCTTTCGAATGCAGGGATGCTCTTGTATTCAATCGATGCCTTCCGACTGCAGGGAGGTGCTTGTATTCAATCGATGCCTTCTGACTGTAGGGAGGCGCTTGTATTCACTTGGCGCCTTTTGACTACAATGAGGCGCTTGTATTCACTTGGCGCCTTCTGACTATAGGGAGGCGCTTGTATTCAGTCAATGCCTTCTGACTGTAGGGAGGCGCTTGTATTCACTTGGCGCCTTTCGACTGTAGGGAGGTGCTTGTATTTAGTTTGCGCCTTATGACTGCAGGGAGGCGCTTGTATTCAGTCGGTGCCTTCTGACTACAAGGAGGCACTTGTTCCCTTGGCACCTTTCGGTTGTAGGAAGGTGCTTGTTCCCTTGGCACCTTTCGATTGTAGGGAGGCGCCTATGTTATCTTCATTGACCCTCGATGAAATAAAGTGCCAGGTCCATCAACAGGACCTCAACCATTCCAAATCTAACTAAATCAACTGCAATTTCACAAAACATACTAAAAGCACACAAATTAGATAACACGCATAATTATATCAAATATCTATATAATCATTCATAAAAGTATGCAATCCTTATTATACAGCCGCATATTGATCCAAGAAATATGTACAAAATATGAGCATTTTTGGTGCTCATCATCCCCCCACGCCTAACATATGCCACGTCCTCATGGCATCCAAACTACAGGTAGCCCTCTAACTTTTCATCGTTGCCATCTATTGGAGGATTTGGCTGCCCCTACGACCCGAGTCTGTCTTTTCGTGTCGACATGTGAAGGTGTGGTTCACCTTTGCCTATGGGAAACTGTGGCTATTAATTGTCCCCTTCTTGTTCTGGCCGCTACTGGTGGTGGTATAGCCAGCGTTGTTCCTATCGATTGAAATGCAACTTCAGCAGCTTTCCAGAGGTCGACGTCTGGAGGTTTGGCCTTTGCTAGAGGGATATCTAAGTTATCCCCTCTGGAAGGCACTACTTGGGCCTTGTATAATCTAGCCACTTCAGGGGTAAGCCCTGCATTCTCCTTTGCAATTGCAACGACCTCCAATTGTGGGCCATATACTCCCCACCGTTACAAGTACCTCCTCATCATGGAAGGCCGCCCTCGGGATGAACCATAGATTTCCCAAAACTAGCTATTTTTTGCTGGATTGATGCAAATGCCAGAATCTCCTTTTATCCTCGAGGATGCCTTCCTGGACTCCTTGGATACTTTCATTTCATTGCGCAGCTGCTCAAAATATTTTTGCCTTTCGACGAATAGCTGCATGTCCCATTCATCCTCCTATGACTCGACAAAGGTCACTTTCACCTTCTGTCGAGCCGTCCTGGGCCTCTTTGCCTTGGCCTCTACAAAAAATGTGGTGGCTCGGACCGGGGTCTCTTCTTTCTCCTTTGGGGACTTCTCTTTACTCTGAAGGATCTACTGTGCCGCTATCTTCGGGGGTGATCCTTCATCCTCTTGTCTACCTAGTGTTGACCCCTCAGGCTCTTCTCCTTATTTAGGCCTGGGGAGGTCCTCTGTATCCTCTGGTCTTATCTGCTATTAGAGGCCTTTGTCCCGCTCTATGTCACTCAAGACAATGACAGGGGGCATTGTAGGACTTCTTTCATTTTCACCCCTAAAAATAGAGGAATCCTCCCCTGCCTCCGGGCTGCTCTGTCGGGCGTCCGATCGAATCTCCCTCAAAGAGAATACTCGTTCGACGGATGTGGGAGGGTTCTTCAGCACTGTTTCTGCCCAATCAGTCTGCATGGATGCCTCCTGTCTTGCTATTCCTCTGTCTTGAAGTATTTGATTTTCCTCCAACTGTCAGACCAGCTGCTCGAGCTGAGCTATTATTCTATCCATTTCCTCTAATTCCATTTGATGCTAGTTCTGGCAGTCTTCCATAATCTGCTGTGCCATCCAGCAATCAGTTTGCCAGTCGAGCGCCTCCTCCAAGGCTGCATCAATTTGGTCGTTGCTCCCAGAAGTTCCTTCGTTCTGTGGGCTTTGGTTCATTAATTCTCAAAGGGTTTTAGTGGCAACGTCTATCTTTGTGTCACTCCGTTCTTCCTCTATCGAGAGGAATCACCGTAGACATTTCCTCCTAGGAATTGGTTCATCCTCACCACCAGCGAAGATGGTGCCA
>JAQPPZ010007802.1:0-88885 GCA_028583015.1 Wollemia nobilis | reverse complement strand
ATCCAAGAACATTCACTTTGATACTATGATTTCGTGGATGCTGCTGTAACTGAGCTTTTTAGTATACTCAATATAATAAAATATATCTCGCTTTTAACATATCTTTTCTAGGTAGTATTTATATTTATTTGACAGTCAGAACAATATTCTACTATGTTGTAATCATCTAGAATAAGCTTTTATACTCATTATACCATAATTCCCAAATAAGCTATCAGTATTATATTATATATACTCATTGTACCATTACACATGCAAGTAAATATTATGTCAACTTATATCCCCTCTTAATTTATATTATGTCACTTCAGTAAGCATGTCTTCTTCTACATGATTATATAGCTTGAGTATATCATGATTGTTCCATTTATTTATATGTCCATCATATTGCATAACCATATAATTGTCTTTATCATCCATTTTTGCTAGTATGTAAGAATCCATTCATTTAAAACCAACCTATTATATTTTCTTTCATGATGACCTTTTCCTAATACTATGTCATTTTTACTTCCTTTGATAAATTAACCAATTATTCACATAATTAACCTCTGATAAATGAACCAATTATTGACCTACTTAAGATCGGGGTTATATACATTGCGGTTAATCATTTTTTTAATTTACAAGGTGGAATCGGTAACCGCCACGAATCCGGGTAGGTTTTCCAGCTTTTATGGCCGTCATAATATTCTATGGTGTTCACCCCAGAAACCGTCACATAGTTGTTCGCGTAGTCTACCTCTATAACCACCATGCCACAATAATTTTAAACATTTTATGCCATTGAAAGCACCAGGAAAGGGACAAGCATTTAGTATGATGAGCCTCGATATTTGAACCTTGGACCTTCGCTCCCCTTACGAGGTTTGGTCAAACAAATTGGTCTACACCTCGGACCTTGTGGCTACTCATTATTAATTAATATTTTGATTTTTAAAATTTAGAATTGGCTAATATTGGGTACCCTTGGCCAAGGCCCATTAGCCCAAAAATTTTGGGTGTAAATGTTTTTGGAGTAGTCTCATCACAATTTTATAATAATTGAACCATTTTAAGTTTAAATATCCAATATTACCCCTAATAATATGGGACCTTTTCACTTTGAAATTATAAATAATTTTTTATTTTGAAACGGATTTACCCTATTTTTATAAACACATTTTAGGTCCAACCTCTTACTCATAACCCTTCTTAAGATATAATCTTATTTTATGCACTCACATGAGCTTTTCATATATACCCATGTAGTACCTTCTTTGGGATAGTTAAAAATCATTCAATAATATTTTTACAAATTTTTCTTGTTATTTTTTGCTTGCTAAATTTCTCAAACATCTAAAGTAAGCATGAAGGTACAGATATAGAATATTTTCACACTTTTCTTCCAAAGCACACATTTTAATAATCAACAAAGTCATTATTGTTGTTTTATGTAGAAATCATGACCATTGGTTGATTTTTAGGATTTTTTTATATATAGACATCATCGAAGCATGTTTTTATACCTAGGGTTAACATGATGTATCATTTTCACTAATGATTGCTATTTTTAGCTCTATCAAGAATGTAATCTAGTAACTGACCTCAAAAAGGGAAAATATATTCCATGTGCTATAAATACTGATTTCATCTCCTCATATATTAACTAGACATCTAACTATCAATTATTTTATTACCAATATTATTTTTAGCAATCTTATATTAATTGTCTTTACTACTACCATAACACACAACCTTCTTATTGCTCCCTTTGTCTCTCTTATTCTTGCATGTATGACTAAAGTCATTTACCATTAATTCACTTTCTTCTTTAGAGGAGGATAGAATGCTCCATTATTATTTATAGTTAAAAATTGAAGCTACTACTCTGGGAAGGGAGACATTTTTCGTAGGACTGCCCAAACCGCCGAACTCGTTTCGGTCATATCTCACTCATCCGGACTCGGATTGAGCTAAAATTTTGAGGGTAGATGCCTGAAAAACCCTAGAACGTCTCCACCAATTTTCATATCATTTGGAGCAACACAGATCCTAGCGCATCCCTATGTGTGAATGACATATTTGGCAAGCGGCTATGCGAGGGTTTCATCTGGGTTGAGTGCAAGCAGCTCCAGAGGTTGGTTTTTAGGGCCTTCGGGCCCTAGCGACCAATATTTTTGTGGTTTATTCTCAATATTTTAGCAGGAAATGTTGCAGGGGATACAATATGGGTTAGAAATTTGTCTTTCAACAGATCATACTGTGAACTTGAGTGACAACGGCTTCCAATTTGCTGCACAAAAGAAAAGTGAAAACCATACCTTTCCACGGCGTCTAGGGCAAGGATTAAAGAGATCACGAAACAAGTTTCAAGCAGTTGATCAAAAAATGGCTCATATCTCAAGTGAATCTGGTGCTAAGGTGCACCCACAAAATAATTCTACTATGAAAACCCCTATCAAGGGTAAGAATTTTGAAGACTCAGTCCCAAAAATGAATTTTAGGGATGCCCTTCGTGGTGGACAGCCTCAGCCCAATGCTAATATCAATATTAGGGCTTCCCATAAACCTCTAAGAATGCCTAAGATTGATCCCAGGAAAATAGAGTCAGGATGTCTTAAAGCAGCTGATGGAACTCCTATTGTTAAGCTTGATATGGATAACATTCAGACTGGCATTGAAGATTTGGAAAAAAGAGGACTAATTTGTCGGTTCGTGGGTTTTCGTCCGAGTCTATCCGCTTTCAAAGTCTGGGCTGCAAAAAGCTGGAAAACTAAAGGTGAGTTACAAATCTCTATTTATCCAAATGGTTATTTTCTTGTTTTATTTGCTAATAATGAAGATAGAGAGAAAACTTTTCAAGGGGGTCCTTGGTTTTTGGAAGGGCAGGGCTTTTCATGAAGCCCTGGCATACTAAATTTAAAGCCGAAGAAGAGATGCCTTCTATTGCTCCCGTGTGGGTTAGACTCTTTGGCCTCCCTATTGAATTTTGGAATCCTACTATTTTTTCTTCAATTGGAAACTCTTTAGGAACTTTTATGATGACTGTTGATTGTACTCAAAATTTTGAACATATTATTTATGCTCGGATTTGTGTTTTAATGGATTTTGACAAACCCCTACCTAAAAATATCACATTACAATTTGGGGAAGACACTTGGGAGCAAGTAGTGGACTATGAGAACATTCCTTTTCGTTGTAGAATTTGCCATGAATATGGTCATTTGGCCAGTGCTTGCCCAAATAAAATTCCTGATCAAAAGAAAGAAGATATAAACTTAGCAGGTTTCCAAATACCTAAGAAGAAGAACACTAAAAAAAAACCAGTTATGAAGGATCAATCAAAGTCATCTGCTAATATGTTTGAAATCCTTTCCACAAATGATGTCCCAAGTGAGGAAGAGGAAATAATGGAAACTAAAATCTTAGAAACACAATTTAAATATGAAGGGAAGAACTCAGAGACAAACCAACAAATCAAAGGTTTTCAACAGAAAAAAAAAGGAGAAAATTTACACAAGAAAAACAATATTTCAAATGTCAAAACTTCAAATAATGCAGGTCCCAATATAGACTCTATTGAACCATCTAGTAAAATTTTGGCTGTGTACGAGCATTCTTCAAGGTTAGAAGCCATCTCAGATTCAATTGGAATAAGTCAAGAAACAGGGAAAAAAAATTGAAGATGGATTCTAATCAAAAAGTAGGTCGCAAGACCAATCAATATCATATGGTAAAAGAAGGTGAAAAGCTTGTAGAGGAAGGTAAGATTAATGCCCTTCCCAACTTTTTTAGCCCTCGGTATTAATGAAGATCATCACTTGGAATATTAGAGGACTCAAAGGGAGTCTTTCAAAACAAAATGAAATTAGAAGAATGATTCAGGTAAATCATCCACATCTTGTTTTCCTTCAAGAAACTAAGATGTCAATGGAGGATATGGACTTAATTGCCAATAAAATTTGGCCAGCTGGAAAAGTGGTTTCCCTCAGTTCCCAAGGGACTTTGGGTGGCATTGCTTGTCTTTGGGATCCAAAAGAGGTAGTTATTCACCATATGGTTGGCAGTTGGGGTTTGTTGGCTATAGCTATTCAAAGTAGACATTCCAACCAGATTATGCTCTGCATTACTGTTTATGCTCCGACTTCTTTGGAGGAAAAAAGAAGACAGTGGAAGGATATTACTCATATTATCTCTCATTTTCCTAAATCTTGGATCTTGATCGGAGGAGATTTCAATACCATCCTCTCTCTGGATGAGAAAAGGGGGGAAATAGAAATTTGGACAAAAGCACCGACCTCATGAGCGAATATATTGCAAACCTCCATCTTGTGGATATCCAACCAGATAATGGCCTTATGACTTGGTCTAACAGAAGGCAAGGCTTAGCTTGTATAATGGAGAGATTGGATAGGTTTTTGCTCTCTAAAAATTTCTTAATCCATGGTCACATTCCTAAAGTGAAGACTCTTAATAATGTTGGTTCGGATCATTGGCCAGTCATGGTGGAAATGTGGAAAACCAATGTGAGTTTCTCTCCTTTTCATTTTCAATTAATGTGGCTTAGAGACATTTCCTTCAGACCTCATGTGCAACAATGGTGGAAGGAAGGTAAACCTAGGCATGGGACTAAGATGTTCTATTTTGTCAAAAGACTCGCAATACATTAAATCCAAAATCAAGACTTGGAACTGGAAAGAGTTTGGGGATGTTCATAAAAAAAAACATGAAGTTATTGCTCATCTTGAAAATTTGAATAAGAAAATCCGTTTAGATGGCCTCACAGAGAAGAGAAGTGCAGATGAAATTAAACTCACAACTCAGTTAGAGGAATGGGAAAAAAGAGAAGAAATCTTATGGAAGCAAAAATCTAGAATTCAATGGCTCAAAGAAGGAGATCGAAACACAATTTTTTTCCACAAATCTCTTCTAGCTCGAAGATCTCACAACTTTATTTCTTCCTTAAAATCAGATTCTGGAGATGTTGTTTATACTTGGGATGGCATGAACTCTATTGTTGTTGATTACTTTTCCAATATTTTTGCTGCTACTCCCCTTGACTCAGCTTCACAATATAATGTTCTTCAAGCAATCCCTTCTCTTATCACTTCTGAGGAGAACTCTATTTTAATTGCTCCTGTTACTATCAATGAGCTTCAACAAGTAGTTTTTAAAATGCAAAAAGGGAAAACCCCGGGTCCTGATGGTTTTCCTATTGAGTTCTACCAAGAGTTCTGGGATATCCTTCATGTTGATTTATTAGAGGTGGTGGAAGAAGCCAGGAAAGCCAAAGAAATTTTGAAGGTTATCAATAAAACTTATATTACTCTTGTTCCAAAATCTCAAGAGGTTGATCATATCTCAGCTTTTAGACCTATTGCTTTATGTAATGTTCTTCTCAAAATCATTACTAAAATCATGGCAGAAAGGTTGAAGCCTCTTTTGCATAAGATTATTTCCCCGAGCAAGGGGGTTATGTGGAAGGACGTCAAATAGTAGATGAGATAGTTCTTGCTCAGGAAGCCATCCATTCCATGGATATGCAAAATTCTCCTTCCATGTTCATTCGGTTAGACTTATCCAAAGCTTATGACAGAGTGGATTGGCACTTCCTTATCAAAGTTTTGAGGCAATTTGGTTTCTCTAAGGATTGGATGGATTGGATTATGGGATGTATCTCTTCAGTTTCCTACTTAGTTCTTATCAATGGCAGGCCTTCTCAGTCTTTCCCAGCTTCTAGAGGTATTAGGCAAGGTGACCCGCTATCCCCTTATTTATTCATCATTCTTGTTGAATGCTTGGGTAGGACTATAACCAAAAAGAGGGAAAACAAAACCCTTGAGGGAGTTACCATTGCTCATGGAGCTAGACCTATCTCTCATCTTCAATTTGTGGATGACTCTACTATTTTAGGTAAAGCTACGGTTAAGGAAGCTTCTAATATTAAGCAAATCATTAGCTATTTTTCTAAGGCTATCGGGCAGTTGATCAATGAAGACAAATCTAAAGTTATTTTCTTTCACTGCTCTGCTAGACAGGAATCCATGGTCTTGGATAAGCTAAGATATAAGAAGACCTCTCTTCCAATCACTTATTTAGGTATTCCCATAAATATTCAAAGGCAAAAAAATAAATATTGGAATTGGTTGTTGGACAAAGTCAAGAAGAAAATTGGAAAGTGGACCAACAAGTGGCTTTCTTATGGGGGTAGAATCACCTTGGTAAAATCAGTCCTTCAAGCTATTCCTATTTATGTTTCTTCCGTTTTGAATATTCCAAAGGTTGTTCTTCGAGAATTGGATCAAATCAGTCATCGTTTCCTTTGGAGTGGTACTAAGGAGAAAAGAAAATGGGCCTTGGTGAAATGGGATACTTTATGTCTTCCTAAGAGTGAAGGGGGGTTAGGTTTACGGTCTTCAATTAATAACAACAAAGCTTTAGCTGCTAAATTATATTGGAGGATGTTGCATAACCCCAATGCTCTTTGGGCCAATAATCTCCGTGCTAAATATGCTGAGAACAAAAGTCCCGAAGACCTTGTTCGCTATCAACTTCCTACCAAAGGTTCTCCCATTTTAGCAGTTCTTAAGACTGGTGAGGATTTGATAAAGAAAAAATTATTTTGGATCATTCATAATGGTCAACATGCAAATTTTTGGATAGATTCTTGGGATGGTCACAAGCCTTTGATAACTCAATTTCCCGATTGGAGGCCTTGGATGGAGGAGCTTCACCGAGCTAATTGGATAAAGGTGGCTAATTATTGTCGGTACCATACTGGTAATTCAAAGGTTGGTAGATATTGGATCCCTATTGAGGACTGGCCTATTCAAATCCTAGAAAGGCAAAGACAAGATATCCAAGGCATCCTTCATATGAGATCCCTCTCTTGGTCCCATGAAAAAGATTGTTTTGGATGGAACAACACTACTAAGGGTGAGTATTCAGTTGCTCAAGGTTATTTGACCTTATGCCATAATAATCCCAACCATTCTTCTGACATATTTTCTCAATTGTGGGCTCAAAAGCTCTGGCCTAAGGTGAGGTTCTTTAATTGGCTTTTATTGCATCGTAGGGTGCTTCTTGGTGAGCAACTTATGAAGCGTGGTTTTCATGGCCCTTTTAGATGTGAAATGTGTGAAGAGAATGTAGAAAATATGAACCATATTTTTATTGAGTGTACTTTAGCCTCTGAGCTGTGGAGGAGAATGGCCACTTTACTTGGCTTACAGTGGTCCAATTTTTTTACTTTTGAACAGCTTTGGAGGGATTGGCCTAATCAAGAGGGTGTTGATCATTTTATTAGGCAGTTAGTTTGGATGGGTTCTACCATTCTTCTTTGGAATATTTGGAATGAAAGGAACAACCAAATTTTTAATCAAGATAGTAAGGATATTCACTATATTTGGCAAAAGACCATAGCCAACTTAGTTGAATCAGTCCATCATCTCCTTAATCACCCCCAAAACTCCCACCAAATATGGGATCAAGTGATGCAAAGATTGAATATTAAACCTTCTAAGGGCAACCATCTTAAAGGGAATGTGAGTATTAGTAAATTGGATAGGAATAGAAATTGGCAACCTCCTCCTAAGGATTTTGGAAAAGTCAATACTGATGGAGCCTCTAGAGGGAACCCTGGAAAAGCCAGTGTGGGAGGAATTGGTAGACTTTCAGATGGCTCCCTGGTTTTTACTTTTGCTGAGAATTTGGGTATTCTTTCCAATAACCTTGTTGAGGGGTATGGTATCCTCAGAGGTCTTCAGGAGGCTACTAAGGTTGGATGGGAAAAGGTGATAGTTGAGTCTGACTCTCAACTTATGATTAATCTCTTGAAGAATCCTTCTAAGAATCATAAGGTGGATTGGAGAATAAAAAGAATTATTGAGAAGATTCAGTTAATCCAGATGGGATTTTTGAAAGTTGATTACAATCATGTGGTCAGAGATCAAAACAAGAGTGTTGATGCTTTAGCTAATTGGGCTTTGGACAAAGGTGATCTTACTTGTTATGGCCACCCTCCTATATGGTGGGCTTCTCAAATTAGGGAAGCTCTTCTTTCTATCATTTCTTTGGATGGCTCCAGTTCTGAAGGTACCTAGTTTCTTCTTGTTTTTTTTTTTTGCTTCTCTTTGGTTCATTCAGTTTTTTTTTAGTTCCCTAGCTCATTCTATTCTTTATTTTGTTTCCTCTGTTGATTCTTGCCTTAATAGTCTTCTGGTCTAGATAGGTCTTTGTTTTGTTCATTTTTTATTTCTTTTTCCTTTTTGTTTTTTTTGTTTAGTTTTTTAAGGTGGGTGGGTTTTTTTATTTTGTTTTGTTTTTGTGTTCTTTGTGTTGTTTTTTGTTGTTCTTGTGTTTTTGTTGTTTTGTTTTTTTTTTATGTTTTTTGTTATTGTTCTTGTGTTTTTTTTCGTTCTTGTTCTTGGGTTTCTCTTTGTTTGTGTTATTTCGTGTTTTTATGGGTGAGTGTTTTCTATATTTTTTGTTTTTTTTATTGTCTGTTGTTGGTTGTTTTTTATTTTTATTTTTGTTTTATTTTTTAATTTTTTAGGTTTTGGTTGTGTTTATTTTTCTTGTTTTTTTTTGGGTTATGTCTTTGTAGTGTTCTGTTGTTTTTGTCTTGTTTGTGTTTTGTTATGTGTTTCTTGTGTTTTTCTATGTGGTTTGTGTTGTGGTTTCTTTTATCTTATTGTGTGTGTTTGGTTGTGCTTTTGTTTTTGACACACTCAAGGAGCATGTTTTTTATTTTATTTTATTATTTTTGTTGTTATCTGCTTATTTTTAATTGGGTTTGTGTGTTTGTTTGCTCCTTGAGTGTGTCAAAGGTGGTAGGCCAGGTCCGAGTCCTGGGCATTTTTGGCGGAATGGATACCCCTGCCTCCTTGGGTCTTACCCGAAAGTGGCATCCCTTTTGGGATGTTTTCCACAAAAAAAAAAAATTACTACTCAATGATTAATTTTCAACGTAACTCAAGTCCCCTATATTGATCCCACATGTGATCCTTTCTTGTGATAGTGGTGATGTTAGGAGCAAGATAGATTAATATTAAGCATTTATCATTATTATTATTTCCATATATGGATGCTATGGTCCTTAGTGCCCTAGGTTATCAAGTATTTGCTCTTCTACATTAGGATTTAGTCTTGCATAAGTTTTGTCAATGATCTTAGTGTAGTAAGTTATTTACTTGTATTCATTAATATTTGCTTTGACTAGGATAGTTTTAGATTAGTTATCACATTATTGCTTACTATATTCATTTTGATATAACCTTTAGTAACTCATGTGATTGTATGAGATATCTAATTTTTCCTTAAAAATTTTTGGTGAACCTAACATGAAATCATCTTTCAAGGCATTCACATTTAATTTTTCAACCCCTAGGGTTTAGTTGGTTAGTTGTCATATTTTTTGTATTGTCTACTAATTTTTCTTGTAAGCTAATTAGGTCTTGCTATGGTTTTTATATTTCTATAAAGGATTATTTTGAAATCCATCTTGTTTGGATATGAGAGTTTATGGTAGTTTATTTCCTTAGTGATTTTCTTGAGGATAGAGACTTTTTCAAAATCCTACTTGCCTCTAAGTAGATTTTTGCCTTGACTTATGGATCATTTAACTTTTTTCCCAAGGTATTGGGATGAGTATTACTTCTAGAAAGAACCAAATCAAAAAATAGAAGAGGATTTATATTATTCCATTCCTCAATAAAACTATGGTGTTCATTTTTTTGCTCTTGGTCATGATAATGATGTCCTAATCAAATATTTGACCAAAAGAGAAGTAAAGTTAGATTATGATTATGATAGGGACACAACTAAGGGTTATGATTAGTTCTATAAATTTTCCATAGGATCCTAAGGTACCTATTGGTCATCAAATCTGCCCAGGAAAGGATTTGGGTGAGTGTATGCGCCCTAGACCTGGACCAACATTGAAAGGCCAAAGGGAAGAGATTCCCCTCATGCCAATCTCTAGAGACAGGCTGGCTCCTATGCTAAACTACTTGGGTGTTTTGAGATAAGGGTGCAAGAAAGGGATAAAAAGAGTAAGGGTTAGAGAAAGAAATAAAAGGGGGTAAGGGAAGAGAGATGGATAGTTCAAAGTGGGAGAGAACAGGAAGCATGATCACTAACTAGCAACTTGAATAGAAGCAAAGAACACCAAGAATAAAAGAAAGAAACACTACATTAATTTTTCAATGTATCCTCTGGGTGAGCTCATAGGGATTCTCCTTCTCCATTTCATCAAAATGTAGGGTTCAGATTAAAGACAATTAGGATAAGGGAATGTAACAGAAACCACAACCCACCAAGCAACATAAAAGAAAACCAATACAACATTTTTCCTCCCCTATGTATCCTTCAGACAAGTTTTAGGGTACAGTCCCCGATCGCACACCAGATTTAGGATTCAGAGTCTCAGTATACAAATGAAGAAAGATAAAAGAATCAAGCACAGAAGGTAGCATAAAAGAAAGGAATTGAGCCTAAAGATCTTTAGTATTAATCGTAGGACATCAAGTTACAGCAACTTTCTAGCAGATAGTTCCCCCCCCTTTTACATTATAAAATCTGGGTTTTTCTAAAGGACCCGACCCTCTGAGTCATTATTACACAGAATGGCAAAGTATACTCTTGAGATCTGAGAAGTCGGCTCCTCACGACCCTCGTGACTAAGCTTAAAAAATCCATTACTAGAGCTGGCAACTATGACCGAGTCAACCGTGGAAATATGCATTAATGAATTGTCTAAGTGTCCTTGGTTTCTGGGTGCAATGCTCAAGTGGTCGCCATGCTTGACTGATACTTCGTCAGGGACTGATACTTCACTTCCAATTGCCAAAAATGAGTAGCGAGCTTACCGGGCAAGTAAAAATGCATTTATGAGGCACTTGATGGTCTTAGTAAAAAACTTGGCTTGGAGTGTGTGCCCCTCACAAAAAAGCAACATGTCGCGAAATCGTGACATTTCTATGCCTTCAACTTGATTCTTCTTCTTACATCACGAAAATATGACGTCACAAAATCATGACATTTCTATGTCTTTGTCTTCTTTTGTTGCTTTGAGCCGCAAAAATGCAACATGTCGCGATATCGTGACACTTCTATGCCTTCAGATTGGTTCTTCTTCTTGCATCATGAAAATGCGACATGTCGTGATATCACGATGCTTTATCTTTATTGCACTTTCTCCTCGCTGTCGGTCGCAAAAATGCGACATGTCGTGATATCGCAACACTTTTCTTTGTTGCACTTCCTTCTTGCTTTGAGCCACGAAAATGCGACATGTCACGATATCGCGACACTTCTATGCTTTCAACTTGGTTCTTCTTCTTGCATTATGAAAATATGACATGTCACGAAATCACGACATTTCTATGTCTTTGTCTTCCTTTTTGTTTTTGGCCGTGAAAATGTGACATGTCACGATATCACGAGGCTCTCTCTTTCTTTCGCTTTCTCCTCGCTGTCAATCGCGAAAATGCGACATGTCATGATATCGTGACACTTTTCTTCTTTTGCGCTTCCTTGTCGCTATCGGCCACGAAAATGCAACATGTCGTGATATCGCGACACTTCTTCTTTTGTGCTTTCTCTGTGCCGTCGATCATGAAAATGCAACATGTCACGATATCGCGACACTTCTTCTTTGCTCTCTCTTGTCACTTTGAGCTGAGAAAACGCAACATGTCTCGATATCGCGACACTTTTTCCTTCTTGCTCCGAAGCTATCTTCTTTGGCCCATTTGGCAGTGAAGCTTTTCCTTCTTCATCTTGTGTACAAGGGGGTGGCATTGAAAGCCAAAATTGCTGCAACACTTACAAATACTTTCGAAGGAACAAAAAAGAAATACTTTTGCAAAAGGAAAGACTGTACAAAATTTTGATTTTTTTCTACCCCTTGTGCAATGTGATAAAATTGTCAACATTCTTGGCGGATCGCGGGGCATTTAGCTTGTCTGAATGCAGAGATCCTAGGCCTTTATCCATTGGCCAACAGAGTCATTCCCATTGTCTTCTTCTATGACTATCCACTGAGAACATTTTTTTTTGTTTGTCCTTGAGCTCCTAAGCAACACTTAGCACTTTTGACACTTATTTATTATCCAGGCTATTTACAGTATTTACGCAAAATTTTACGACATGATCGACATGCCGCCACCATAAACCCAGCTTTGGGTGTTTATCCGGTGAACCTGCAATGTTCGGACTAGATCTAATTGAACTTTAGCTAATATTTTAAGTCCGGTTGACCTCTTCCCGAAGTTGTCCATGTTGCAAATAGAGTGCAGCGTGGTAGGTTGTCACTCCTGCCAGTACCCATACTGGTGATGAATGATGTGTCGAAGAAGTTCGTCGCATGGGGGTCTTTTGTGGGTACCGATTATGGTGATGACTGGAACCAATACCACCATTTTAGAGAGTCCATCGACTGTGGACTCTTGAATATGAGCTCCTCCAACTGCTTGCTACGACGACAAAGATTTTATCATGATAAGTCTGCTTCCAAGATCTCCTTGGGCTTAGCCTCCTTATGAGACATGCTTGATGGGCTCTGGCTGAATACTTGCGTGCCATCCACTGGGATACAAAAAGGGTGCAAAAATGTGCCCTCTTTGTTCTTAGGTTCCGCCACTTGAGTCTATTTCTCTCCTTGGCCCATCTCTTGATGGAGACTGCAAGCAACCATATTGTTCATTGTTGGATCATGGCTTGCATATTCCCATTGTTGGACTTGGATGAAACCCGCCTCTTGAGCTTTAAATGACTGCATCTCAGGTCTTTTCTCAGTATGAGGAATCTTCCATGGTGAATAATGTGCAGGATAGACAGGAGTAGCCAATATTGGAGAAAGTGATGGAGTTTACCCCATTGCCACTTTCCAGATAGGAGCAGGAGCTTCTCTGCTCGTACTGCTTCCTCAAAAATTTGAGGAAATCTTCATTCACTTTATTGTAGTAAGAGGAGACCCATGTTCGGGTGAAAGGCTCTAACATAGAAGAGGTGGGCTTGGGTGGGTGTCAGTTGGATCTCTCCTGGAATTCTCTTCCAACTTCTACAGAATCGAATATTGAATTCTGTGACGCTCTCTAAATGTGCTCTCCTGATGGTGGAGAGGTACGCCAAAAGCTGGAAGGGGTCCTGAGAACCATCAAATGCTTCAAGTAGTGCTCCCACTAAGTCATCCCATGAGCAAATGCTTTTATGCCTGAGCAGTCTGTACCACTGTAGTGCCCTTCCTTCTAGAGACAAGACCAGGAGTCTGATCATGACATATTCATGGAATATGTCATGGATGGACCTTAAATCAACAAGATATTCAAGGTGATCTAGGGCCATTCCCTTAGTGCCATCATATTTTATCACTATCTTCAAGGCACTTTTGGGAATTTCATGGTAACTTTGAAGATTCAGAGGGCCATGATCATCCCAGCTGGGATAGCATGCCCTCTCCATTATAGCAGTGGCCTACAGATATCACGATTATCACCACTAATTTAGAGTCACCAGGTGAACATACTTTTCTTCGCTTGTGAGGTCAAGGTTGCTCACCGAACCTTGATTCCTTCGAGGTGTCTTCTTTCGGATTTAAAATGTGCCTACGATCTAGAAATCTAGATCTTCATCTCAGTCAGAGTCACCAAGTGATTTTTCCAGATGGAGGCAAGCCAGAGATTCACCGAACTCATGCTTCCTTAAAACATGGGACCAGTGTCACGAAGGCACAGGTTTAGGTATCGGTCTCTACGACTTAAAGATTTTTGGGTTGAACAGAATCACCAGATGCTAGGAGTCTTTCGGTAATGAGAGCATCGATTCTCACTACCACTCAGAAGGTGAGACTAACCGGGTCACACCAGGAACTGGTTAGAACTATTGGCCCCGGTGAATACGAGTTTGAGATTTGTGCTTAAAATATGGGACCTTGGTCCCACCGAGCATGCCAAAAACTGTTGGTCATCAAATCTACCTAGGAAAGGATTTGGGTGAGTGTATGCGCCCTAAACCTGGACCAACATTGAAAGGCCGAAGGGAAGAGATGCCCCTCGTGCCAATATCCAGAGAAAGGCCGGCTCCTATGCTAAACTACTTGGGTGTTTTGAGATAAGGGTGGAGGAAAGGGATAAAAATAGTAAGGGTTAGAGAAAGAAATAAAAGGGGGTAAGGGAAGAGATATGGATAGTTCAAAGTGGGATAGAGCAGGAAGCACGATCACTAACTAGCAACTTGAATAGAAGCAAATAACACCAAGAATAAATGAAAGAAACACTACATTAATTTTTCTATGTATCCTCTGGGCAATCTCACAGGGATTCTCCTTCTCCCTTTCATCGAAATTCAAGGTTTAGAGTAAAGACGATTAGGATAAGGGAATATAATAGAAACCACAACCCACCAGGCAACATAAAAGAAAACCAATACAACATTTTTCCTCCTCTATGTATCATTCAGGCGAGTTTCAGGGTACAGTCCCTAATCGCACACCAGATTCAAGATTCAGAGTCTCAATATACAAACGAAGAAAGATAAAAGAATCAAGCATAGAAGGCAGCATAAAAGAAAGGAATTGAGCCCAAAGATCTTTAGTATTAATCGTAGGACATCAAGCTATAGTAGCTTTCTAGCAGATAGTTCCCCCCGCTTTTACATTATAAAATCTAGGTTTTTATAGAGGACCCGATTGTTTGAGTCATTATTACACAGAATGGCGAAGTATACTCTTGAGATCTAAGAATTCGGCTCCTCGTGGCCCTCATGACTGAGCTTTCAAATCCATTACCAAAAATAGCAACTATGACCGAGTCAACCGCATAAATATGCATTGATGAACTGTCTGAGTGTCCTTGGTTTCTAGGTGCAATGCTCGAGTGGTCGTCATTCTTGACTGATACTTCATCAGGGACTGATACTTCGCTTCCAATTGCCAAAAATGAGCAGCGAGCTTACCGGGCAAGTAAAAATGCATTTATGAGGCACTTAATGGTCTCGAGAAAAAACTCGGCTTGGAGTGTGTGCCCCTCGCGAAAAAGCAACATGTTGCAAAATTGTGACATTTCTATGCCTTCAGCTTGATTCTTCTTCTTGTATCATGAAAATATGACATGTCACAAAATCATGACATTTCTATGTCTTTGTCTTCTTTTGTTTCTTTGAGCCGTGAAAATGCAACATGTCGCGATATCACAACACTTCTATGCCTTCATCTTGGTTCTTCTTGCATCACGAAAATATGACATGTCACAAAATCGTGACATTTCTGTCTTTGTCTTGCTCGTCGTTGTTGGCTGCGAAAATGCGACATGTCGCGATATCGTGACGCTCTCTCTTTCTTGTGCTTTCTCCTTACTGTCAGTCGCGAAAATGCGACATGTCGCAATATCATGACACTTTTCCTCTTTTGTGCTTCCTTGTCGCTGTCGGCCGTGAAAATGCGACATGTCGTGATATCGCGACACTTTTCTTCTTTTACGCTTTCTCCATGTTGTCGGCCATGAAAATGCAACATGTCACGATATCGTGACACTTCTTCTTTGCTCTCCCTTGTCACTCTGAGCCGCGAAAACGCAACATTTCGCGATATCGTGACACTTTTTCCTTCTTGCTCTGAAGCTATCTTCTTTGGCCCATTTGGCAGTGAAGCTTTTCCTTCTTCATCTTGTGTACAAGGGGTTGGCATTGAAATCCAAAATTGCTGCAACACTTACAAATACTTTCGAAGCAGCAAAAAATAAATACTTTTGCAAAAGGAAAGACTATACAAAATTTTGATTTTTTTGATTTTTTTCTACCCCTTGTGCAATGTGACAAAATTGTCAACAGTACCCTAAGAATATTTATATTATTCACAGAAGATGAATATCATACTTTAAAATGATCATCACTTAATGTGATAATCATGATAAATCATGCACAAATGCTAAGAAAAAATATAAAATATTTCCCCCAATGGTCTCATCCCTTTCCTAAGCTTCAAGAAAAAAATTAACTAATAAAATTACTACCCTTAGGGAATTCCTTATTAGCTACATGATCATAGGAGAGATACTGAGAAGCAAATGGAGGTCACTAGGAGAGAGACAACCAAACAATTATATGAAATTGTATAAACATAAGGAATAAAATTATGACTATCAATAGAGCCCCTATAGTATATATTATGATCCATCCTTTTGTTCTAAACCCTAATGCTTCTTCTTCCCTAATGAGGATTCAATATATTTGAAAGCTTGCTCGATAATTTTATTGATAACAAACATATTTATACAAATTTATAAAACCACTTGATAGGAAAAACCACTGGACCAAACTAGGAACAAATAGATAATATTATCAGAGATAAGGCTGATAAATATTTACACAAGCCTGACAAGAAACTTTTTTCATGATCTGAAAAACCATAAGATAAGACTGCTATTTTTAATTAAAAACCTGATTAATTTTAGTTAGTTAACTACATATAATGTTTAATTAATTAATATTATTAATATTCCTCAATACTTATCTGAACCACAAAAGAATTAGACTCCAATAAGTACAAACAACGAGGAGATAAAATATGAAAAAAATCAAGACTAGAAGACACACGCCTCAAAGTTTGTTGCTTCAATAACTAGAGCAAGTCTTCACAAAATGTAAAAATGATGATTCCATTGAAACAAGATTAGAAAGACCTTTCCAAAACTATAAATGTGCATATATTTGCAAACGGATGACACCTCAATTTGCATGAAGAATAGGAGCTCCATGAGGGATTTCCCTCCAGAAAGGAATTTCCAAGAATACTCATTGAAAGGCATTAGTCTAGCAAATATGTGTTTGTTTTAAAATTATATATGCATGTCTTCTCATTTCTTTATTTTTCTTCTTATTTAAAATGGGCTTTTATTTTAAAATTTTATGTTGTCCCTTTAATTACACTTACATAAAATAATAAGTGAAAAAAACTTGTATGTGCATTATTAGCCCCACCACTCTACATGTGAGATTCTGAATTTACAATGTACAAAATAGGGATGGATGTGTGTGATTCAAATTGGTATTTCCAAGGATGGTGGCTATTCTATTTTGAACTTGTAATCTACCTCCATATTTTAAAGGAAGGAAAAAAATGTATAAAAACATTAATATGTCAGTCTACAACTCTCGTGGAACAATTAACTATGATATTTGATGGAGGCATATGTAAATTGAAACAACGTCGCTGAGATTGACACGTGGAGCCCATTGTGTCATTAATGTTGTCTTTATGTATTTTCACTTGGTATCTTATAGGAGACCATGTATATAGCTCTGAGATGATGCAGGATATTTGGAGCAAAAGTAGAAACCACTATAAAAATGGAAACAAATAGAGAGATCATAAAATTACTAATAACTAATAAAATTACTACCCTTAGGGAATTCCTTATTAGCTACATGACCATAGGAGAGATACTGAGAAGCAAATGGACATCACTAGGAGAGAGACAACCAAACAATGATATGACATTGTATAAACACAAGGAATAAAATTATGACTATCAATAGAGCCCCTATATTATATATTATGATCCATCCTTTTGTTCTAAACCCTAATGCTCCTCCTTCCCTAGTGAAGATTCAATATATTTGAAAGCTTGCTCGATAATTTTATTGATAACAAACATATTTATACAAATTTATAAAACCACTTGATGGGAAAAACCATTGGACCAAAATAGGAACAAAGAGATAATATTATCAGAGATAAGGCTGATAAATATTTACACAAGCCTGACAAGCAAATTTTTTCATGATCTGAAAAACCATAAGATAAGACAACTATTTTTAGTTAAAAACTTGATTAATTTTAGTTAGTTAACTACACATAATGTTTAATTAATTATTATTATTTAATTCCTCAATACTTATCTCAACCACAAAAGCATTGGAATCCAATAAGTACAAACAAGGAAGAGAGAAAATATTAAAAAATCAAGACTAGAAGACACACACCTCAAATTGTGTTGCTTCAATAACTAGAGCAAGTCTTCACAAAATGTAAAAATGATGATTCCATTGAATCAATATTAGAAAGACCTTTCCAAAAACTATAAATGTGCATATATTTGCAAATGGATGACACCTCATTTTGCATGAAAAATAGGAGCTCCTTGAGGGGTTTCCCTCCAAAAAGGAATTTCCAAGAATACTCATTGAATGGCATTAGTATAGCAAATATATGTTTGTTTTAAAATTATATATGCATGTCTTATCCTTTATTTCTTTTTCTTCTTCTTTAAAATGGGATTTTATTTTAAAATTTTATGTTGGCCATTTCCTTACACTTACATAAAATAATAAGTGAATAAAACTTGTATGTGCATTATTAGCCCCACCACTCTACATGTGAGATTCAGAATTTACAATGGACAAAATAGGGATGGACGTGTGTGATTGGAATTGGTAATTCCAAGGATGGTGGATATTCTATTTTGAACTTGTAATCTACCTCCATATTTTAAAGGAAGGAAAAAATGTATAAAAACATTAATCTGTTAGTCCACAACTCCCGTGGAATAATTAACTATGATATTTTATGGAGGTATATGTAACTTGAAATAACATCGCTGAGATTGACACGTGGAGCCCATTGTGTCATCAATGTTGTCTTTATGCATTTTCACTTGGTATGTTATAGGAGACTATGTATATAGCTTTGCAGGAGATTTGGAGCAAGAGTAGAAACCACTATAAAAAAGAAAACAACAACAAATTAGCAAAAAATTGTTAGGTCTTCTAAGTATCAAAATAGGAATCAAATCTCATAGCTTGAGAAATGGAGTATTAAGAAGTTTGTCTTAGATATGTACTTCAAACGAAGAAAATTCTATATTTGTTGTTTGTAATCTTTATCTAAAGACAAATTTTAATGGTTCATCCCTTTTAAGGGAATTAAGCACTCAATAAATCAACAAATCAAGGGTTTGGTGCTAAGGATCAATAGTTTCCAACCTTCTTATCCCTTGGTAGGGTGTGCTCAATCCAACCTATCACTTTTGTAGAAACATAGGCATCCTACCCCCTTCATAACAAGTTTGAACCAACTTAGTTAAAACAAGATGAGTTAGATTATGAAAAAATTAATCTTAAAATACTAGAATGGATTGGATTTAGTCCTAATTCTGCATGAGGCACATAAGAATATATTTTTTATACTACTACAAAACTAGTTTTCAGTGAGGACTTTGATATTCATCTTATATTCAGTGCTTTAAACACACTATAAGTGTATCATACTTGATATAGATGATAATTTACTTTTAAAGTAACCATATAAGGGTTTCATAATATGTTGAATAGGGATAAAGATGTTTTGTCTCCCTCCCATTATAGGGTTAACAATGAAGTTAAATGCATGAAAATTTTTGGAGAATAATAGAAAAAATGAAGTTAAATGCATCAAAATATTTTTTAAGTATATATTTTAACAATGTAAAGTGCATCACTTTAAAAATACTTATGTTTTTTATCTACTAGAACTATATTTTAAATGCTTTTATGTATCACTTCCATTATTTTTTCTTATTAAGGTTGAAGAAGGGATTTTGAAAGGGACCCCAAACCTTTTACAATAAACATCAAAGAATAACATTTAAACTTCAAAAATGGTTCTAGACCTTAAATAAGAATATCAAAAAATATCTATACTATCTAAATTTTTGACTTCAAGATCATTTAAGATTACAAAATAATGTAACAAACAATAAACAATCAACTGACCAAGACAAAGCTTAATCCAACAAATACCAAAAACTATCTTTGGGACAAACCATCCCTTTCTTGTCCAATGTTTTTTGTTGAACCTTGAGCATCAAGATCCTCCTTTTCATGTCCTCCAAGTGATTTTTTGCTTCATTCATTTTTCCAATAACAATTGAAGCAAACATTTTGATGAGTCAATAAGGTCTTTCATAATGCAATTTAGTATACAAGTATTTCAAGTATGCAGTTCTAGTCTCTTATTCAATGTTCTAGTTATATATTGTCACCTTCTATAATGCTTCCAAACTCAAAATCAAACTTCTAGACTATTGGGTTAGCTCTATTCCTTCCATAAAAAATAAAAGGACGATTGCTATTAGGTACAAGACTCTCGTGGAAACTTATTACTCAACAAGATCAAGCATGTCATATTTCCTTCTAATGCTTCAATTGTTGGTACAAATAATGATTGATGTTTTCTAGGTGGACTCAAAATCATGAGTATTGGGACTTAGTGAATCCCCTCATACCAACTCCAATCCCATTGAGAATACTAGATACAATGTATAGCTCATAAAATAATAATTAGTAAAAAACCAAGGGTAGAGTAGACCAAACCAGAGAGTGGGTTTCATCAGAGGTAAAATTATTTCTGTCCAATAACACTCATTCCAGCTCCAAATAAAGGATTCACCACTATTGGATACTCACTATCAAGTCCTATTTTCTTTCCTTCATTCTTGAGATTATACTTGTAGCAACCAGGTTTGTTCAAACTCCTCTCTCCAGATGAACAATAAAGCTTTATCAATAATTTATAAAAAATTTAAGATCCTTGTATCAGTTTCATACGTTAGCACTTTGTCTCTTATATGTTTTGATATTTTATTTTTCACCTCATATTTGTGAATTCTATGTCCTCTTACCAAAATTTTGGGCATGATTTGTATGTTTTGATCACCCTTTTAACAAACTAACTAATACCCATAATAATTATGTTATTTAACTAAATAAACAACTATTTTAACAAAATAACTATACTTTTTTCTTTCTATAATTTTAAATTATATTAATTTATTTATAAAAGTAAACTCACATTAATAATTCATAGTTCAACTTGTTGCTGACTAGGGTAAACATGGGTGTACCTTTGGATGAATTGCAGTGTTGAGAGTTAATCTTCCCTCATAGTGTTCAAGAAATAATTAATAGTGAAGCCAAGGATGATGAACAAAATGAGATCAAAGATTAAATTTTCTAGGGGGATTTTAAAGATTTTATGCATAAACCTTTATTGTTCATCTAGAGGGAGGAGTTTGAACATACCTTACTGCTACAAGTATAATACTAGGGATGAAGGAAAGAAAAGAGGACTTGACAGTGAGAATCCAACAGTGGTGGAACCTTTATTTTGGAACTAAATTGTATGTTTTTGAGCATAACAAATTATGCCTCTAGCAAACTCCACTTTTTGGTTTGGTCTACTCTACTCTTGGTTTTTTTACTAATCATTATTTTGTGAGCTACAGATTGCATCTTGTTTCTCAATGGGACTGGAGTTGGTATGTGGGGCTTCTTTAAGTCCCAATACTCATATTTTTGAGTCCACCTATAAAAACATAAGTTATTGTTTATACCAACAATCGAAGCATCAGAAGAAAAAATGAGAAGGAAATATGACATGATTGATCCTCCTGAGTAATTTTTTTCCACGAGAGTCTCATTTACTAGAGCTATGAATAAGGGACTAGAACTGCATATTGAAATACCTGCATTCTAAACTGCTTTCTTGGAGGACCTAAAAAGGAGGATCTTGAGGCTCAAGGCCTAGAAAACACTTTAAGCTTTGTATGGATTTGTTGATTGTTCATTATATGTTACATATTTTGTAATCTTAAACGATCCTGAAGTCAAAAACATATATAGTATTTAGGTTGTTTGATCTTCTTGTTTAAGGTCCGAAACCTTATTTCTCGAATCATAAATGGAGTGTAAATCTTATTCTTTGATGTTTATTATAAAAGGTTTAGGATCCCTTTCAAAACCCTTTTTTCTACCTTAAAAAAAAAAAAAAAATTGACTTGCATAAAAATTTAAATAGATTTTATTTTTGTGTTAATGCTTGTTTAATTAGTTAAATCATAAAATTTTAAGACCTAAATATTGCCCTTTCAAACATTTTCTCTATAGATAGCAACCCGTTACCCTAAGAAATTTAACTATTAAAATTTAAATCCCTAATTTTAGAATTTTAGATTAAATCTTAGATTTATTTATTTATTTTAACTGTATTTTATAGTTTAAATTTTGCCACGTCTATAATTCTTAATGTTCTTGAAAATCAATTAAATACATTTATATATAATACATTATACAATAAAATAAATATTCTTTTGTGATGCAAAGTATCTAGAAGGCATGGGAAGCTTTCAAACCCAGGCTCCAATGGCAGGGTAAAGATAAATCTACCGGAGCTTCTATCTCCACTCTAAGTCCTTGGTGGTCTCCTATAGTCACTTCAGAGGGCCTACCTTTGGCTCAAGTTCAATGGGTTAGAGCATTACGCTTCTTCAAAAAAGGTATTGCAACATTTTTAGATTTCTTTGATGCTCATACCAAGCATTGGTATTCTTGGGATCAGTTTTGCAGAAGTTTGGTCTTAAGCCAGATGATCGAGCAACTTTTGATGTGGTTATCGACAACACTCCTTTCTCTATTTGGCTACATTTTGGTAAGAACTTTCCATAGCATTGGTCATTCGATTGGTGTTGGTCTAATCATACTCCTCTGGTGAAATATAAACCTTCTTTAGGGTATCATCTATTGTCCCGTCATGCTCCTCTGGTTGATACTTTAAACCATCGTTGGGTCTATTTTCTTCTCAATCTAGATGGAGCCTTCGCTTTTCTGTGGTTTGGCAGTCCTATATTGAACCTAAGCATTGTTTTTTTTCTTGGAGTTTCTTACATCAAGGTCTTCCCCTTGGTCATAGGTTACAATATATGGGGGTTGCTAATCCTGTTTGTGATTTTTGTAGAGGTCCTGACAATTTTGTTCATGTGTTTTGGGCTTGTCAAATAGCCAAAAATGCTTGGGATTGGGTTCTTTCTTTTTTCAATTCCTTTTTATTGGAGCAATGTTCTTGGGTTAATGCACTACTTGGGGATCCCCTAGATTTTTCTCTTCCCCTAAATGAAGTTTGGCATATTTTTCATCTTAGTATTTTATACCATCTCTGGAAAACAAGAAATAATATTATCTTTGGGAGACAGGAGGCTTCTACCTCCTTCTCTGTTGTTGCTAGATATGCTCTCTTCTATGATTGCTGGTTACAGATCCTTACTCAGGTGGAGAAAGTTCAGGTGGAGCTGCAATATCTTAGATCACTTCTGGATCATTGGGCTAATGCACCTTGCTTTGTTAGCCGGCTTCCTTCCGAAAACCATGTGTCCAGAACTTGTGGCTTCTCTCGCACAGGCTCACCTTCAGCTCGTTCTCACAGTGGTCGCAGAGATCATTTATCTGTTCCAACTTCTTAGCATCATTGGTCTCCACTGTAGTCCAATTCCGCACCTCTAGTGGATGGGATGTTCGCTTGATTCCAATTGCACCAGTGCTTGCATACACTTGTCTCTGTTTTGTCTTCTTTTCTTTACTCAGTTCTGATGTAATATTGGCTTTTTGAGTTGATCCATGTGATCCTGTAATTTTTTGGGTGTGTGCCACGGAGTGTGTTAATTCCACCCAACCTTTTTGTATGAAAGTGATTATTTCCAATTAATATAAGGTCATTTCATTCAAAAATAAATAAATATTATTTTAGATTGAATAATAATAATAACTCAATTAAATATATTTTAATTAAACTATCAATATTTAAATCTTTCTTTCAATGTTCCTTTGACAGGTCGACTTCTAACAAAATTAAGCTATAGATACAATCGACATAGACGCGTGTTCGAACGTGAATTTGAATTGTTTGGAATATGACGTCCTGCTGATCCTACCCGACTTACGAGTTGTACGAATTGTGATCACTCGAATGATTTTCAGCAGTTGTAGGTTGAATAGATAAGAGATCAGGTCACCTCCCGTGCCATGAAAGAAACAAAAATCAAGTAGTTTAGAGCATTACCGCCAACAATAACAAAAATATTACATTATAGCGAAAGGAAAACGTGCATTAAACCGGGAACTCCGGGAAATTCGATGGAAGATTGAGAAAGAAAACTAATCATGTGTTAGTGAGCAAACACTATATCGTTTTCAAAACTTTTGACCTATAATTTCTGTATCCACTACAGAAATATGACTAGATCCATTGAATAGCATCCCTCAGGATTTAATAACGTAAAAGCACATGATCAAAACCCTGATAATGAAATTTACGACTGTTAGGAAGCCACAAATTTGTTGAAAGAGATATCAATGTATGTTGAGACTTTGTTTTCTAAGCAGAAGCACATGTGACTTTGTTTCAATAAATCAACTGTGTATGTCATTGAAACAATCTTTTAATCGAACACCAAATGCTGGCCATTTTCTTTTCAAACAAAGTCACATGTGCTTCTGCTTAGAAAACACAGAAAGAGATCAATATCAACAGATATTGCATGATAGTCGGATAATAAAGTAATAGGCCTCGATAGTACTTAACAGTGGAATATCACCCCCCTCCTGTGGTAACTCCTACCCATCCAAAACCAGTGCCAGTTTCTCCACCTCCACACTCAAAATCTCATGTGTGCCCATCACCTGCACATCACTACTCTTACAAATCCCCCCCTCCTCCACCTCCATACTAGCTGCAAAAGTACCTAATAGGATAGGTATGTTGTTCTCTATGTACCTAATATGTTGTTCTCTACTGTACGTTATGTACATGCAAAATTTAATTAAGATAAAAACAAGGTCAATTATTATGCTTAATATTATAGATTTTTATATGTAATGGGTTTATTAGAATATGAGGTGTTTGGAATCTTAATATTTGGTTCATTGATATGTATTACTAAAAGGAGGGAGGTTTACACAAATTTTCTATGTCGATCATCTAAAAATAAAAATATACCAATGCCATTCATGTTAATTTTGATTTTAACTTCAATGATAATTACCTTTATTTAAACTATTGTTACAACTTCTTGTGTATTTTATGTTAATTATTAACTTTTGTTTTAACTCCTATTATATATGTATGGTTTAAATTCATTGAAAATGGCCACGGAATTTCTCCAGTTCTTTGATTTCCCAAGTGGCGTCTAAGTTAAGATTTGTCAAGGCTAATTTTAAAACTTGGAATAAATTTATCCTTGGACACATATTCTGAAGGAAAAATGAGATATCCGAGCAATTAACGGAGTTCAAAGTTGATGTAGCATAATTGGAAGTAGAGAAAAGGGACCAAATCAGAGAAAATAGACCATTATCAAAATATCATAACTCGTTGGTCGAGGAGGAAATTCTATGGAAACAAAAGTCTAGATCTCTCTGGCTCTAGGAAGGAGATTAAAACACACAAAAAAAAACATTCCTCTACCTTGAGGTATAGAAGCAATAACAGGATTAGAGAAATTCATTGTGCCAATGGGATGATATTCACAGATATTGAGGACATTAGGAATGAAGCAGTTAGGTATTTCAAAGGTCTCTTGTGAGTAATTGAAGACAAGGACCCACTCACGAAAGAGACTTCTTCAAAATATACCTACTTTGATTTCGATAGAAATAAACTCTGCTTTTTATGACCCATTCAATGATGAGGAAATTAGGGAGGTGGTGTTCTCAATGGGGGCCTCAAAGCTCCATACCTGGAAGGATTCCTATCCATTTTTTTCCAAATGTTTTGGTACATTTTGGGAGAAGATATTTGTAATGCCATGAAGGAAATACAGGCGTCGAATTTTATTCCAAAGGTGCTAAGGAATTCAAGGATTTTAGGCCCATCAACCTCTAAAACACACTACTAAAAATTCTCACAAAAATATTAGCAAATAGATTGAAAGTCCACCTTCTAGGTATTATTGATTTTCCCCAAAGTGGTTCTGTGGTCGAAAGACAACTTATTGATGGCATCATTGAAATTCATGAACTGATATACTCTTTGGATAGGAGTGGGAAACCAAGTACCCTTCTAGAAGTTGACATGGATAAGGCCTATGATCAAGTTTCCATGTTTCCTAGAAATTTTTGTTAAAAGTTATGGAGAAATTTAGATTTAATCAGGAATTGTTGAGTTTGATTAAAGGTTGCATTTCATCAGTGAAATTTTCTATCATTGTTAATGGATCCCTGATAGGTTATTTTGGTATTTTTAGGGGTATCTGACAAGGGGATCCCTTATCAGAGAAATCTATCACAGATTTCTAATCATCCTGGGGTGGGGCGAATAGGACTATGACAGTTTGGGGGGCGCCCAGGGGCAGAATACCCACTGTTTGGGACACTATTTCGGCACCAATCCACTTGGGATGGGTCCAAAACTCCTTATGAGATCTTGTCGACAAATTTTGTGGAATATTGTGGCCAAAAATTGGGTTTTGGGTCGGGATTCGTGCTTCCAATAATCACCCAATAACCTCCCTTTCGAATGAGAGATTAAGGATGTGAAGGCACAAATCGCAAGTAGGTATGTAAATTGGCAGCACTTCGTTGCTCAAATGCTCCTTCTCTGTATATCCTTTGGGTGAGAAAACTCATCAATTTATAGACCTAGGGTCTCTTTGTTTGGAATGCACATGCGACGATGCCACTTGAGTTAATTGTCCTATTTTTAGAGAAAAAGCTAATTCCCTGATTTAGAATCTCCTTGCATGAGGTCTCTAAAATAAATACGTTCATGACTGAAGTCTCTCTTCTTGAATAAAAGCTATTCCTTGTAATTACATGGCCTAAAGCCTCAGTTAACTGGTGGAGTTATCGAGGTTTGTCTTTTTGCCAGTCAAACTTGCTATTCGCCTCACCCTGGGGCGAATGCTATTATTCGTCCCTGGGTGGGATGAATGCCAATTTGTATTCGTCCTTGGGTGGTACGAGCAGAGAGCAAGGTGCCAAAAAGGTGCCAAATTGACTTCTGACCTCTAAAACTTCTTTTGGAAGTGGTTAGGACCATTGTTTAACCTCTGGAGGCTTCCCTAGGGTCTTTTTGTGTCAATGCGATCAACGCTTGTTGTCACATAATCGGATTGGTGCTATTTTGGTGTCTACAAATGCCCCTTTTTGGGAAGCGTTGTGCAAGGCATAGCACCGAGCAAAAATAGATAACCAAAGCACTAATGATTAGGGTTTCTCAGTAACCTAACCAAATCTTGATGCCCCAAGAATGGAAATGGCACGCATTCTTGAATCCTTGCTTTTGACGAGCTAGGGAACTTCATTCAAGTGTTAACCTTGTTCAGTGAGGTGTTACTTGAACTTGGACATTGATCAGTCATAAATAGGCAAAGGGCGCAACCTTTTGTCTGTGGGAACCTTGAGTTCATGATTCACGAATGCCAAGTGTTTGATCAGCTTGTGATTATTGCTTTTTTGCTGCTCCAAGCAGGGGCACAATTGTCTTTGTCAATGATCCTTTGAATGTGTGTTATTTCCTTGATTGGGTATGTTTTTGTTGATTGGTAACTAAGTGTGACTACCCCCTCAAGCGACGAATCGATGAGGGAATGACCGACATGAGAAAAGTGATGAGTCACTTGACCCAATATGACTTAGGTAATGGTGCCTTCAGTTTTTTACCATTGAATGCAAAAGTAGTTTCCAAACATTCTGATCTATTTTTGGTGGGTGTGAACTCTTTTTGTGACGCATTTTGGAGCTAAAATTGTCAAGAATCCATCCTCCCGGGGAGCGGTTCGGCTATGGTAGCCTTCTTAGGGAGTAGGATAGTGACAATTTGTAACCCCAAAATCTGTTTTGGATGCCAAGAATGTCAGGCACAAAGGCGCCTTCGTTCGGCAAGTTTATTGCTATTTTTGGTTGGGTTTTGACCCTTTTGGTGATGACGTTTGGGGATGAAATTCTCGAAAATCCATCTTCCCGTGGAGCGGTCTGGCTATGGTAGCCTTCTTAGGGAATAGGATAGTGAGGATTTGTGACCCCGAAATCTATTTTGCATGCCCGGAATGTCAAGTGCAAAAGCACTCTTATCGGACACTTTTAGGGCTTGTTTTTGGTGCATTTTGTGCAGTTTTTGTTGTTTTTGCTATTTTTGAAATTTTTGCTCTGTATTCATCCCATGGCAGGATGAATTCTTATTTAGTATTCATCCCAGGGCGTGACGAGAACTAACCAGAGCGCTTGTCCCAGGGGGGACGAGTACAGGCTTAAAAAGCCTATTTAAAGGCCAAAACTAAGTTTTGGGCTCATTTGCATTTGTTTTTCTTGGCAATTTGGAGCTCTAAGGCGGAGGAGGTCAATTCTGTGAAGCGAAGCACTACCAAATTATTCTTGCGACCATGAGTTCACACACTGGATCAAGCGGCAGAGCCAAAGTGATACCAGTGAGTGCCCTTCCTCTTTATTGTTTTGTGTTGCAATTGAAAAATTGTAGTTTGCTTATTTCTTGTTTTTTTTTGTTTTTCTGGTTTTTCAAATTTTAAAAATGAAACCCTAGTCTATGAACACTTAGCTTAAAACTTAATTTAACCCTAGTTAAACAAATATCAAAAGTTTAGTTTAAAAATTAGCTGAAAAACTTAGTTTAGAACATAACCCTAAAACCTTACCTAACCCGAATTGAACCAAGATCAAAACTAAACGTAAAACGTAGCTTGAACCCTAGTTATCTGTTGTTTTTGTGTTTTTAATTTTCCAGTTGAGAGTTAAAACCCTAGGTCTGAGAAATTATTTTGTGACTTTTTTGTGTTTGTTTTTGAATTTATCAGTTAGAATTAAAAAACCTAGAATTGACAAATGGTTGTTTTTTAAAAAAAATTATGATTGTTTTTTTTTTTTAATTTATCAATTTAGAATTAAAACCCTAGGACTGAAAAATTATTTTTTTGAATTTTTTTTATGTTTTTGTAATTTAGCAGTGTAGAGTTAAAACCCTAGAACTGAGAAATTAGGTTTTTTTGGAATGACTTTGCAGGTGAAAACTTTGTTTTTGTATTTTGCAGATTTTCTGATGGTGATGTATGGAATGAAATGTACCAGTTGTTTTAAAATGTAGTTAATTTTTTCTAAGATTTAGATACTTTAACGAACTAGCCAAGACTATACATTTATCTTGCAAGACTTTTGAACAAGGTATAAATCTGACTTGAATGTAATCAAGTTATTTCACATCCCTGTGTGTGCAATTGAGTTCATTTATGTGGTATTTGTCAGGATATCGCCAGTGCTAGATAGGCTATCAACCAAACCTATACTAAGGATCATCCAATTAGCTCCACTAAATCTATTGTTGTATTCAATAAGATTAATCCATGGGACAATCTAAGGAACCATAAGCTAGCTCATCCACATGCAAACATTGGTCTGCGCACATGCAAAGCTAATGTGATAGACATATCATCATGCGTTTAGGATACCGCCATTGCCAGGTAGGTTGTCCACCAAACCCATAATGAGGATCACCTAGATGGGTTTTGAATGCTAAGAATTCCAGGGATTCAAGTTCAGGCTTTTTAGTTGCTCAAAGGTTTTGGATACTTGCTCGTATACATAGTGATGAAAATCACTGTTTATTTTTCTTCTTGTTTTTCTTTTTGAGCAAGGATTTTTGAATAGTGGTGATAACCACTATTATTTGATTTTGGATTTTGAACTTTGTAAGGTTGAGCTTGTAGGTTTGTGGCTTATGAATGACCTTGATCCTTTTAGGCCTTGGGGATGACTACCCATCCTGTTTAGGGACGTGTAGTATGAATCCTAATGACTTTGGGAACCAAAGAGGATTAAGATATGATGAAGTCAGGGCATTGATCTTTTAGGCCTTGGGGATGACTACCCATCCTATTCAGGTATGTTTAGTATGAATCCTTACAAATTTAGGGACCAATGGTGATTGGGATTGGTAGTGGTGAAAACCATTGTTTATGAGGGGGAATTGATGGGGAAGAGCTCGTCCTTTTGTCAATTCTCAGCATTCTTAAACCATTCGCATAGGGGGATGAATAGACTAATATTTCACCTATGGTACCTTAGACTGCTTTGTAGGTTTCTCTTGCGTTCACACAACTTAGGAATTATTTTATGTGTTTTAATTTGTGTTGGGATGTTACGTAATGAGGCATGATCCAAGTAAAACTTTCCTGTGTAAAATCTGTTTAACTTCGTACAGATTTTGGCTAGAAATTTAAAGACAGCTGAATGACAAAAACCCTATATACATTAGGAGACAACTGACTAAGCTAAAAAAAATGATGATGGTGTTATGCTAGATGTATGCATTTATAAAAATGGATTTGATGTGGAAAATGATGGAATTTCCGAGCAATTACAGTCTATGGTGCTTGTGACTTGTATGACCAACAAATATGCAAAGTATGGATGCGATGCCTAATGCAACCTATATTTTTGTTGTTTTGATTTTTTTACGAGTATGCATGGAATGGAGATGCAATTTTTTTTTCTTTGTTATTTTTTATGATTTTATTGTTTTTGCTTGTTTTTGACTATTTGATTTTGACCAAGCGGTTATGGTAACCTTTGGAGTTTTTGGTGTTTGACCAAAGGGTTTATGGATACCTTTGGAGCATTTTTGGGGTTGACCAAGTGATTGCGGGAATCCTTGGAGCTTTTGGTTTGACCAAAGGGTTTATGGACACCTTTGGGGTATTTTGGGGTTGACCAAGCGATTGTGAAAATCCTTGGAGCTTTTGGTATTTGACCAAAGGGTTTACGGATACCTTTGGAGCATTTTTGGGTTGACCAAGAGATTGTGGGAATCCTTGGAGCTTTTTAGGTTGACCAAGAGATTATGAAAATTCTTGGAGCTTTTTAGGTTTGACCAAGAGATTACGAAAATCCTTGGAGCTTTTTAGGTTTGACCAAGAGATTACGGAAATCCTTGGAGCTTTTGGTTTGACCAAGAGATTACGAAAATCCTTGGAGCTTTGGGTTTGACCAAGAGATTACAAAAATCCTTGGAGATTTTGGGGTTGACCAAAGGGTTCATGGACCCTTGTGGGGCATTTTGGGGTTTGACCAAGTGATTTTGGCCTAGCCCCGACATGTCTTTGTAGGACCATGCAAAAACCTCCTTCTTATCTCTAAGAAGGGCAATGTAGTCAGCTTGCTCTTTGGGGGATAGACTTACCCCCAGCTTGATGATGTGCAAATTCATTGGATCTAATCTGATGTCTATGTCAGTCGTCTCCTCAACCGACATGTGGGATCCATCCTCCAACTGGTGTGGAGTTGGGATCAAGTGGATATCGTTTGCTGAATTTAGATTATCGTTTGGAACATCAGGTTCCTCTTCAACATGGAAGACATCCTGAGTCTGTCCTGGGGTGAAATGGAACATCCCACCGCAAGGCCAGTACTCTGATGGGAATGGTGGTGAGTCAGTGTGATCCCAGTCGATAGCATCTAGGTCTAGATACAATGACCATGTCGGGTTGATTGGATCATGGATGGGGGTGGTTAGGTCAATGGAGATCATGTTGATGAAATGATTATGGGCTCCATCATTGCGGGTGTTGTAACTCGGACATCCTAGATCATATTTGTGCTCTGAATCTGGCTTTGTGGGTACTAGAACAAATGGATTGGCTCTATGCGTGGATATGCAGATAGGGTCTGCCCTAGGCACTGATGGTTTGATAGGGTCTCTACGCGAAAGATGCTCTCTGTGTACCTGGAGTTGCGGGTGCAGTAATTGCTATAATTGCGCTTGGTTTAAGTTCCACGTATGCCTTGGCCATATGTGTAACTGTTCAAACATGTCATCTATATCCAAGGGATATTATTGTTGCATCTGCTGCATGTGGTTGATATAGACCATCTTGGTTTCATCTTCGTAATCACTGTCATAGATCCAAAGGCCTTCGTTCACTCTAACAGTGGTTTGCAACATATGAGGCTCATCTTGTTCAAACAAATTAATGTGGTCCCATCGAGGTTGTTCCTCTCTCTACGGGGGGACCTGATTCTCTTGAGGTGGCATATACTCAAATGGAGCATCCAAAGGGAACATTGTTAAGAAGCTCTCCTGATCATCATCCATGGGATATACTTGTGAATGATTGCTATCAGACTCAAAAGGATCCCAAGGTGCTACCTCATACTTCGACTCATCCTCTGAAGACCCTTCTTGGTCTTGTCCATATCCCTCTTGTGGGTGAGTCCTTGAATTTTCTCCTTGTTCGACCGAAGGGAAAGGGTTGTTATGGTCAACAAGGTTGGTTGTGAGCAATGGGAGAGAATCTCCCAATGTATACATTGTGTTAGGATTGGCATATGGATCTAATGCCAACCCATCCTTGTTTCCTATCCCTAGGCCTTACATGTTCTCCACCAAGATGTCTAGGGGCAAGGGTTGGTTGAACCCTACTCCTTATAGGAATAATTGATGGAGAGAGTCCAAACGAAGCTAGCGGAGTGGAAAGGGGCACTCTTGAGACAAGCTCATAAGGCCCTTCTGGTTAAAACTAATTTACAAAGCATTATTTTTTATTTCATTTATATGTTTAAGGTGCTAGGGATAGTTCTTAGAAAATTAGAGTATATTCAACACTCCTTTCTTTGGTCTAGATTAGAGAAAAAAATGAAGTTTTCCTTAGTAGCTTGGGATCAAGTTTGCAGTTGTAATAATATGGGAGGACTTGGTCAGAGGAAAATGAGTTTAATGAACAAAGCCCTTATAGCTAAGCAAGGGTGGAAGTTGACCCAAAATGCTAATACAAATTGAGTAAAAATTTTAAAATCCAAATACTTGGGGAGCAAGGATTTTATTTTTTCTGATCCTAGCTCGTAGCAAGGATCTGTGTTCTGGAAAAATGTTGTTAAAATTCGAGCAGATGTTGTCAAGGGTGGTTTTTGGTTTCTAGGTAATGGTTAGAGGATTAATTTTTGAAGAGATAGGTCGGTAGTAGATAGACCTTTCTATTCCATTCCTACCTTCTCTCAAGTCGAATTATCACAACACAGGATTTGGGATCAAGGGTCTATGATTAATTTGATATGGTGAATGGTAAAAAATATTGGAAACCTCTTTCCTTCCTTGACTGGTCTCAAGATGAGGAATTTACTTGTAAAGCCCTTTCAGAATTGCTAAAATACATTGTTATTTTATAGAAGTAAAGTTAACATAAAAATAAAGGAAGTATGCATTAAATACTAAATATATTTTAAAATTTAGACTAATAAATATAGCATAAAGTAAAAGGTAATGAGAGGTATGCATAAAGTAGGTGATAATTTTGAACATCGATAGTGGTATCTCGATTGGGAATAATAGGAAAAAAATATTTCATGATTACAAACCGACATCTACTAAGTGGTGTGAGTGAAACCGTAGGAAGTTGTGGAGGAGTGGAGTAGGAGGGGATTATTTTGTTTTGATTTTCTTGTTTTTTTAAAGAGAAGTATTATGTGTCTTGCGATGTGTTTTGGTTGGTATGCGTAGAAGAAAAGTTATCTACAAATAGATATGTTATTGGAACGTAAATATTCAAGAACAAACGACAATAAACAATAGTTGTATGAGGAGGGAGAAAGCATAGTTATTGAGTTTGATTTCCTTGAAATAATTGTATGAAAAATTAATATTTATGTTTTTTATATACTCAATATCTCTATGGCAACCATGTATGCATTATTTTTGGTTGGACGTCAAAAACCATCTGTGTATTCAGATGTTGCAGTGTTGTTATAATGGGTCTTGAATGAATCCAATTTTTATTCTTGCATGATGTTAAGATAGAAAGGGAAGGCCTTGTTTTCAAATATTATAGTTATGTCGAGGCTTTCAAGACAATAGTGTAAAATTTTAATATCACCAAAGGAAGATTTTATATGGATATTTCTACCAATGGATGAAGTTGAAATATAAGCCTGTAAGCTCTTTTGAAACCATGGTTTGGTCTATATGGAACAAAAATAGAGTTAAACGAAAAAACATATATTGCATGTGTAAAATGAAGTGATGTTTCTTGTATATTAATTTCTTCCTTGAATTATAAAACGATGACTAGTGTGGAATTTAATATAGAAATTTTGTTGCTATACTCTCTGAATGGATGGGTATAATGTTAGATAGTGTGCATGCATCTTCCTTTGAGGTCAAAATGTGATCCCTCACATTTATATTATACCTTTATTGATGACAAGAAAGTCCATGGAAATGGCAAAAAGTGTATTTTGTGAACGTCTTGGTTGAGTGGAATGAAACAATCCTCTTCTTCAATGTGGACCAGGAGTAATTAAAAATAAATGTAATGTATTAAGTCTGAATTTTTTGGGAAATGCATCCTAGTGTACTTTGTACACTTACCTAGTGAAACTCATTATAAAGGATAACATGAGTTAGTCGGGTGTAAAATATGAGTAAACATGTGATCTGAATAAGAAAATTATTTCAATTTCTTTTATATTGTATTCTTATGTTTGGATGTAATGATTTTAAATAATTGTCTTGCTAAAATTTAATAAATAAATAAAAAGAGTTTACCAGAGTTTACTAGTCATTTATTTCTATATTTTCTTTGTAAAATAAAATTACTAAATTTTTCCCAGATTGTTTGTGTTGAGAATGGTTTTATCCCTATGAAGTTTTAATTAGGGCTTTCCTAGCAGTATCAATGAAAGATGAACCTTAATTGCATATGTACTGAATTAAAGGACTATTTTGTCAAGGAAACAAGAATTATCAGTATTATGTTAAATGTTAATATCTTTAAATGTTATTGAAGTAAATGGTTGTTTTCAAGATCGAAACCCGAGAGTTGACTGTGAGCAATCAAATCAAGTATTTATTTTGTAGTTAAAGGGATACTTGCTATGTGAAAAGATAAGCGAGTGATAAATGAAGGGTTATCTAGGTGCTTAGCAAGTTAGTCGTAGAGGCGAACCAAGTTTTAAACTATGTTAAAGTTGTTAATTTGACCAACAATATAACAAACAAAATTTGGAAGAAAACTAAAATAAAGTGTTATGATCTATTCAAATATATTCCTAGAGTGGAAGGATACATTTTGTCAAATTAGGTTTATATGAATTATGTTTTTGTGTGTGAAGCCATCTAGGCGGTAGTTAAGAGAAGAAAATTGCCCATAGTTAAAACTTAAAAAAAAATTACAGGAAAACTTAAGCCTGGCATGTTTGGTAGGGGTATTAACTCTGAAGGTTGAAGTACAAGTATTTTTCTCATCTACTTATGGGCTTCGGGAAGGGGATAGGAACACAACCTTCTTTTATAACTTAATTAAGACTCACCATAATGGTAACCTGATTACCTCTCTTGTGAATTCTCAGGGTGCCCTGTTCTCTTCTTTCAAGGATATTTTAGAAGATACTAAGAGGTATTTTTCATCTTTCTTTATGTCAGACTCCCTATTAGATTATGAGAATGAAAAGTTTATTCTAAATTGTATTCTAGTGATTGTTTCTAGAGAGATGAACGAGCTCTTTATGGGTCCTATTTCCCTTGAGGAGTTGGAAAATTTTGTAGTCAATATGAAAAAAGGAAAAGCCCCAAGTCCAAATGGATTCCCGATTGAGTTTTATCAGGAGTTTTAGGATTTAATAAAATTTGATCTTTTGGAGGTGGTCCATGAGTCCCAAAAGAATGAACAGATGCTAAGGGCCCTAAATTCTACCTTTGTGGTGATTATACCCAAAAAAGAGGGAGGAAATTCCTTGGATATGTTCAGGCCTATTGCTCTCTACAATGTTGTGTATAAGATCATCATAAAAATTATTGTTGAGATGCTGAAGATATGGTTGAGTAAAATCATCTTTGAGGAGCAAGGAGGGTTTGTTTTTGGCCTACAAATCTTAGATGGGTTTGTTATTGCTACAAAAGCTATTAAATCGATGGAAACTTATAAGAAAAGACTATATTCATTAAGTTGGACATAGCCAAAGCCTATGATCGGGTCAGATGGTCCTTTCTTCAGAAAGTTCTAGCTACTTTTGGATTTGAGGAGGAATGGATTAGATGGGTGATGAGCTGTTTTTCTTCTTCCTCATTCTATGTTCTTGTTAATAATGAGCCATCAGAGATGTTTGAGGCCTCAAGGGGATTGAGGCAAGGAGATCCTTTATCTCCTTATTTTTTTATCATTATGGTGGAAGGGTTGGAAAGATTGCTCAAGTCTCAAGTCATGCAGGGTCTCATTCAGGGGTGGAAGTGGGATAGTATTTTGCCACCTATTTCCCACATTTAATTTGTTTATGATACTACTTTTTTGGGAGTTGCCACTATCAGGGAAGCTGGAAATATTAGAAAGTCTCTTGACATATATCTTGGTGCTTCTGGACAGTTGATTAATGAGGACAAGTCTTCTATTTTCTTCTTCAATACCCCTCCTCTTATTCAAGCTAGGATTGCTCGTATTATAAGATTCCAGGTTGGGACTCCCCCCTTCATTTATCTTGGTATTCCAATTTCATCTCACCCTCTACCTAGATCTTCTTGGCAGTATATGATTGATAATTTTAGAAGGAAGGTGAATCACTGGACTTTCGGATGGCTATCCACTGCAGGTAGAGTGTTGCGTTTAAAATATGTTGTTCAAGCTTTACCCATTTATATATGTTTTGTACAAATGGCTTCCTCTCACTTCATCAAGGGCATGGATGCTTTGTCAAGACAGTTTTTGTGGTCTGGAAAACTTGATCAATCTAAATTTATTTTGGTTAGTTGGGATTCTATATGTAGACTGGTGCAAGAGGGAGGCCTTGGGTTGCAACAGAAAGCTCTTTTTGGGTAGAATTTGGCTGCAAAACTTTATTGGAGATTGTGTACCTCTCAAGATCAGATTTGGGCTAAAATATTATCTTGTAAATACTTGAGAGGTATTTCTGAGGCTGAAATCCCTAGAGTCAGCTTAGTTGGGAAAGGTTCAATTATCTAGGACACTCTAAAAAAAGGAGCTAATTTAATCAACCAGGGTTTGTTCTGGATTTGCAATCAGGGATCAAATACTCTTTTTTGGGAGGATTCTTGGGATGGCCACCCTCCTATCTTGAATCAATATCCTAGGTTATGTTCGCTAAGCATTTTTTTCTTGGAATAAGGTTGGTCTTGTGTGGACTTTAAAAAAATCTAGTCTTTTGGAAATATGGAGATGTACAAGTGGAAATATCCATAAGAATAGCCCCTAAGGGGGACTGGCCAATGACAGAGAGGTGCTTACTCTTATTCTTATAGGGGCCTTGTTATTCATTGAGGGGTAAAGTTATTCTAGCTTAGAACTCTAATCCTAAGGGAACCTACTCGGTAGCCTATGGTTATCAGGTTCTTGATAAGAAAAAATATGGGAGTCTTCCTGTCACTTGGTGGAAAAAGGTGTGGAACAAATTTGCCTGGCCAAAATGTAACTTCTTTCTCTGGTTGGTAGCTCATAATAAATGCCTCACTTGGGATAATGTGAGGAAGAGGGGATTTTAGGGTCCCTCTTTTTATGTCCTTTGTAGTAAGAATGAGGATGACTCTTATCATTTATTTTTCCAATGCTGCTTTGCCAGAGACATTTGGCACCATTGATGGAGCGCTTGGAACCATCCATGTTTTCATGTAATGTCCCTGGTGGAGTTTTGGAGTGGTCTGGGAAAACCTCAGGCTAAGGCCCCCTTACTTCGGGTGGCTTGGAATTTGGATCCTTCTTGCATCATCTGGAAAATTTGTATCAAACAAAACTGACACATATTTCAGGGCAGTTATTTGGCTATTCAAAAGATCTGGCAAATGATCCTATATATGGTTCAAGAAACTATCCATAGCAAATGTGATGTGGACCCTCTTTTGGATTCTAGGGAGAAGAAGGTACAACAAGCCCTTGGTCTCTTTAGGGATGGTGCGAACTCTTCTAGACCTAGTAGGTGTAGACACCAAAACAACACCGATATGATTATGTGACTGCAAACACTGATCGCTTTGACACACACAGCCCCAAGGACAGCCCCCAGAGGTCAAACAGTGGTCCTAACCACTCTCACAATAGTTTTGTAAGGTCTAAGATCAATTTGGTACCTTCAGGAACTTTGCTCAATATCCATTCCACCCTGGGACGAATTCAAACAGGGATTCACCCCACCCAGGGACGAATTTTGAATTCACTCCAGGGTGGGGCGAATTGCAAGTTTGACGGGCAAAAAGTCAAATATTAACAAATGGTAGCTCAGACCCACCACCCAATGCTTCCTTCATCATATGGGAGTATGGGCGAGCATTTTCAAGCGTTAGAGGCATCTGCAAGGTCAGTCATGAAGTCCCAATTCAGGGAGGAATATCCTTCCCCCTGGGAAGGCATGATTGCCATGTGGCGCCTCTGCATGCCCATTTAAAGAGACCTCAAAGTCTATAAATTGGTGAGTTCCCTCACCCCAAATAAGATGAGAATGAGCATTTTAGAGCAACAAAATGTTGTCATTTTATTTACATACCTCACACCTTTTGGATTTGCACCTTTCACATCCTTGATCTCCTTTAGAAGGGAGGTCATTGGGTGACTATTGGGAGGACGAATCTCAATCCCAAAACCTGAAATTGGCCATGATATCCCACCAAATTTTTTTACAATACCACACAAGATTTTTTGGACCCATACCAAGTGGATTGGTCCCGAAATCAAGCCTCAAACGGCGGGCGGCCTGCCCCATGGGTGCCCCCTCCCACACTGCCATCGTCCTAATCGCCCCATTTCAGAGTGATGGGAATTCCATGGTAGAATTGCTTTATTTAATTTGTGCATTCAATTCTATGATTTTTAGATAGGTTTCCATTTGAATTTCATCTCGTTTTAAACAATTTTGACCATATTTCTATCTTTGCTCGCTTTTACTAACCTACAGGTAGCATCATCAAATTACTATTGATGGAGGCTAAATTGGGAAAATCCAACCATCTGGGTCTTCCAAAAATGCCCCCAATTAGCTAACCCCAATTTTTCAGGTCTTTTTGAGCTTTCGAGGTAGGACATTGGCACAATACCTTTTCAGCATTTTGTTGTAGGTGAATTCGTCCCACCCCTGAGCGAATTCAAATCGGTGAGGAATTTTCTGACTATTATTTTTGCAGAGCCTTCATGGTGATGTATTGATGCCTCTATAAAATTTTTATAGCATTTGGACTTTTTTTAGTCATAGTTTAATTCATTTTTCTCATTCACTTATCGTAGGCTTGGGGATTGCATGCTTTATTTCATTTGCAGGTGCTTCTGATCATTTCTTGTTATTTTTAATGTAGGTTTTGGACATCAGAGGAGTAGCGAGGAGTCTAGACTCATCAACTCAAGTTGAGGCGATGTTTGGTCCACCCATTTTACATGTGGGCACGCGAAAGAAGGAAAGACACCCATGGATGTAATGAGTAACGCACACTTAAACGCTCCTAGCCCTTGGAAGGGGAGGATGCGCATTGTAATCGAGTTTGAAACATATCAATAAAAGGGTTGTATTATTTATTTACATTTGTTTCATTTCAATTTTCTCATGCTTGTCCCTCTTTTCATGCGCTTTCAAGTTTCTAAGATTTAGCGCTAAGTTCGGTTTCTTTGTTTGCATTTTGCATATTCGCTTTCCTTTTTTCTTTTGTACTGCCTATGTTCCATGTACCATCTACTCTCACGTACCTATATTTTCCATCATGTAATGGCGGGTATATAGAGAGGTTGGTATATTGGCCTGGCAATGGTATATCGAAGGGGCGACCAATTTTGGGAGTCATAAGAGCCCTCATTTTGCATTTAAACGTTCTTTACAAAAACCTTCAAAAAAAAAAAAAACAAAACACACTAAACCAAGTTTAGGACACACTCTCAATATTTAAACGAGATAATCACTATTTGTGTATGTGTGTGCTCTTTTTTTTTTAGTGTAGCATAAAAAATCATAAAAGAGATAAAAATACATTTAGCTTGTAGCAAAGCAACACCATGGTGTACACCCATAGCCAAGCCCAATCAAGGGCAGAAGCTATGAAAAGTGTACAAGGGGGCTATGAAAAGTGTACAAGGGGGCACAAGTCACCTCCGCTACACCCCTAAGGACTTGGTCATACCGCCTTGGTGGCCTAACCCACAAGAGAGTCTGCGTCATTCCATGTCAAGGTGAAATTATAGGGACACCCCTCTAGGGGACACGCCAATTCATCACAACCCCTTTCAAGAAGAATCCTTACATGTGGCACTTAACATAGATAAGAAAGCTCCATTAGAAGCTAGATATGAGTGGCCATCACGCGATGAAGCGCTAGAGTGGCATAGTGTCCATAAGGAGAGGCCACATGACTATGGCATCCCTACTTTGCCCCCCATCACTGTTAGGACCAATAGACAGACCCTAGAGCGTAGGGATATTCAAGCAGGGCAAGCTAACTCTATCCACCCCTTTCACACATATGAAATGGAGCATGAGGAATACCACTACATTCCTTGAGAGCAATGTATAATGCGGGAGCCATGCGCTTCTGCACTCGCTATGTACCATGGTCACCCACTGAGGCCAGAGCCTCGGGTAAATGTCGCCAACCTCGATGGAGGGAAGTGACCCATTGAGATCTCGGATCATTGCAACTAAGGTAAATGCATAGGAGAGGCATCCAGACCTCAAAATCTTAATATGGCAGACCAAATTGACCTGGCAGTCACCATACATGTCGCCTACCAATCCCATATCACGCGGCTTGAGCATATCAGTAGCAGCTAGAGCGTCTATACCACCTTAGCAAGGAGCGAATTCAGTGCCAAAAATATGAGCTGCTTCATAACCCAGCTAAGAGGGTTCTAACCCCTCACACCCAAAGAGCAAAACCATATGAGAGGCATAATCCCTTGGTGTGAGATAGGTCTTTGCGACCTTATCAAGTTTTGCCTCCGAGACCCCCTAGACCTGAGAGGGAGGCCACTTCCCGAAACAACGATGGGTACCCTCCGTGAGGACCCACCCAGGGTCATAGGTCTCACCCAAAGACTCCTCAAGAATTTTATGAGGAGTATGAACAAGAAGCAGAGCGGGCCGAAATGCCCTACCAAGGCGGAGGGGTCGCTATCCGGCCACCCCCCCATAGGCCTCAAGTCTCCCACAACCCACAACGGGAGAAAACTAAAGAAGAAGAGATCAAATCTTCCGATGCATACAAAGCGCTATTAGAGCATTTGGAGTCTGTGGAAACCAAAGCTTCTAGGCCCCAAAATCCCATGTTACGCCAACTCTACAGTCATCCTATGCATCCGTCAGTGCCTGCACCCCCTTACCCCGAACACTTCAAGATGCCTCAGTTGGCAATATTTAAGGGTGAAGAGGATACCCAAGAGCATGTGACAAGATTCCTGAGCCAATGTTTTGGCATTCAGGACAATGATGCATTGTTGCTAAGGACATTTATAACCACATTCATGGGCCCTACCTTAGATTGGTTCACTCAGTTGTCGAAGCACAACATTAGTAACTTGGATCAGTTAGTGGATGCGTTCCTCGAACGCTTCGCCTTCAACACCAAGAAGAAGGCGTCACTAAGTGACCTGGCCAGCCTCAGGCAGTATGAGGAAGAGACCATGGCGACCTAGAAGAATCGGTGGAGGACTCTACTTTCCAAGCTACCCTACCTCCATCCTATGTTCGACCTTACACAAATGTTCTCATGAAGTTGTTTGAGATCGATCTCTGTGCTATTGTAGCTGCAACAATATGCCACCTTAGAGGAAGCTCTAGCGCAAGCCAGAATTATCGAAGAGATCAAAATACAGGATGGCGAGATTGCCAAACCTAAGAAGAAAGAATGGAACAAGAACACAAAAATAGGGACTACGCAACAAAAACCTGCTATGGTTAATCAAGTTGCTATAAATGTTCCTAAGCCTACACAAGAAATACAGCCTCAAAAGGCTAACTATCAGGTAGTGCCTCCTAATAATTATGAAAGAGAAAACTAGAAGCAGGAGCAAAATCAGCAGCGTTGTCGTAGGCGATAGTACATGCCTTATACGAAGTCTAAAGACTCCCTATTTGACCGCTTGTTAGTGGCAAACTTGATCAACCTTCCAGAGATTCAAACCATAGATCCTAACGCTCCCAAGCCTAAGGGATACCGGGAGGACTTGTATTGTAGGTTCCACAGGAGGAGGGGACATGACCTAAATGCATGTTGGAAGTTCAAAGGATTGATACAAGACCTGATTGACAATAAGAGGTTGGCAGTGGACAACCCCATAGCGCCAAACAACCAATAGATGGGAGTTTTCAAAGACCCCTTGCCTACCCATGACACACAGGAAAAACCCCTTCAAGTCAATGAGGTGCAACAAAATTTCCCCATGCAAGGGTATGTAGGAATGATAAGCATAGTGACTAGGAACAAGAGATACCCAGGAGTTTCCCCCGAGGCAGCCACAAGAGAGGTTCCATCGACATCACAACCTCAACAACACCCTATGCAGCTACCTCCGCCTAGACCCGAGGCCACGATTCGGACCAAAATCATGTAGAGTTTGAGGACCACGTCGGCTAGGCTCTCCATATACGAGCTTATACAACAATCAACACCCCATCGGGAAGCTCTAATGGAGATATTGAAAGCCATTGAGTTGCAGCCCCATGAAGCAAATTCCTTCAACAATTTCATGGGACATGTCAAACGATGCACGGAGCCAGTCATCACCTTTCAAGAGGATGAAGTTAAATCAGTGTCTGATGACATGGTAGATCCACCCCTACACATTATCGCGTGGGTCAACAGGATCCCATATAAGAGGGTGTTGATAGACACTGGCTCGTCCAGTAACATCATTACCATAGCAACACTAAAACATCTAAAGTTGCTAGCCTCTCACATCACGGCTTCCACCTACACACTACGAGCATTCAATGATGCAATATGCTCGAAAGTTGGCATAATTGTTCTACCCGTTCAGGTAGGACAAAAGACGATACCTACATTGTCCCATATTTTGGAAGGCGAGATGGCTTATAACATCTTGCTAGGGCGACCATGGATCAGGGACATGAAGTGTGTCCCATCAATAGTTCATCAGTGTTTGAAGTATACATTTGAATGGGAAGTACATGTAGTCCCAGCGGACTTAGAACCCTTCAAATATTGCAATGCGATGTAGCTGATGCCGCAATAGACCCTCCCATCGATGCACTTGGATTTTTAGTTAAATCCATCTAGACAGGGTCCGATGTCGCAAGCACCACTGGTGATAAATCCATCAAAACCCCAGCCAAGTGCATCTTCATCGTCAGCTCCTTCACCACCAATGCCACCTATCATGGCTAAACAAAAGGACAAAGGGAAGCAAAACCTGGAAGAGGCTCAACCCCTAGAAGAGGCGCTGCCAATAGTATCAACCATCTCTATCGAAGAGATGCCTAGCATAATGGAAGTTGAGGCTCCTAGTCCACCCAACATGGAGTGGACTCAGGAAGAGCTTCCATTCCCTCCCTCTCAATCACCAACAATTACTGTTGAAATGGCCAGTACGGGCCTGGGGGAGTATCTAGTGCGGAATTTTGTAGCAACGACCACGCTAGAGTCTGTGCAATACATGGGGAGACCTCACCTCCCTATCGGTACAATTGTTCCTTTAGGCTACCCGCTAAACCAGAAAAATTTTGTGTATGGGGGCCTTGATCATGGTACTGAGCCATGCATGCAAGAGGATGAAGATGAAGAGCCTTTTGCAGAAGATGTCAACTATATGTCTAACCCGAACTTTGCTCTAATATATCTAGGCCAATGCAATTGGCATGGATACGGGCTACGCAGGTATGAGGAAGGAGTGTGTGTCCTTTGCCAGCCAAGATACCAAATGCCTTATGACAAATCGTGAGTAGGGTTCAACCACCCCTTGCACTTGGACATCTTGGTGGAAAACATGCAAGGCCTAGGGATAGGCAACAAGGGTGGATTGGCATGAGATCCTTATGCCAACCCAAACACAACGTCTACATTGGGATATTACCTCCCATGGTCAACAACCACCCTTGTTAACCTCAATAACCCTTCTCCTTTGCTAGAGAGAGGCAAAAGTTCAGGGATTCACTTTCAAGGAAGGTATAAATAGTGTCAAGAGGGATCTTCGAAGGCTCCCGTACCCTTGTATTTTAAATTATACTTCTCGTGCACCAAAAATAATGTAGAGTATGAAGCCTTGCTCATAGGTCTTCAGACAACAATCACCATGAACATAAAATGACTAAACATCTTTGGTGATTCACTGTTTATTGTCAATCAAGTCAAAGGGGTATTCCAATGCAAATGCCTAGTTCTGCAGGCTTATAAAGCCCTTGTGGACAAATTCCTGGTGAAGCTTGAGTGGTACGACATCGAGGCACTCCCTTGGTCATCGAATAGTTTTGTGGACACTATGGCCTCCTTGGGGTCACTAATCCCGTAAGACCTTTTCGGTGATATGACAACCATTCAATTCAAAACACTATCGCAATCCATGATGGAGCATGCAAGCTCTGACTTGACGCTAGGAATCCACATGATCCAGATTGAACCATCCTCGAATAAGTTCTCTCGAATCCACGATCATCTAAAACATGCCAACTGGGGGTCCTTGTTCTCCCCTACTCCCATTAATAGCAACACAATGCTATTCTTACAAGTTCTCTCCCACTCAGCATTTTCTAGGGATGAACTTCAAGAGGGATTGGTTGTTCATACCATCGAGGCTTTCGATCAATAGGATTGGTATTCACCCATAAGGGACTACCTCAAGTTAGGTAATCTCCCGCTTGGATTGACGCATGTCGCAAAATGAGCATTCAAACAGAAAGCGGCTAAGTATGTCTTGATAGGAGACATTTTGTACCGTCACAGCTATGAAGGAATCCTCCTTCGATGCTTGGACCAGCAAGAGTCCGCTTGGGCAATCTCCCAAGCACACGATGGTACATGTGGTGGCCACTTCAGTGGTATGGCCATCGCAAAGCACATTCTTCGCATGGGCTATTATTGGCCATCTTTAGAGCGAGATTGTTGTGCATATGGAGGAAGTGTGTGAAGTGTCAACACCATGCTAATTTGACACACGTACCTTCCCAGGCCTTGCAGACAGTCCAGTCATCTTGGCCATTTTCATAGTGGGGCTTAGATCTAATCGAAAAGATCTCCCCTACGTCGTCAGGTCATCACATGTTTATCATAACGGCCATAGAGTATTTCACCAAGTGGGTGGAAGTAGTTCCGCTTACCTCTATGATAGGACCCCACATTGTGGAGTTCATTTTGCATAACATCATATGTCATTTTGGTATTCCATCCAAAATAATCTCGGATAATGGGACGTCATTCAAGAACAAAGATGTGCATGCTTTGACCACAAAGTACAAAATTTAGCATAGTTTTTTGACACCCTATTATCCACAAGCAAATGGGCAAGCAAAGGCGTCAAACAAAATGCTAGTTGCCATCCTCAAAAATACCGTCGTAGATAGTCATAAGGATTGGCACATCCAAATCCCACTTGCCCTATGGGCTTATCACACTAGCATTCGGATGCCCACTAGGGCCACTCCATTTTTGCTCGTGTATGGCTCCGAGGCAGTCATGCCTCTCGAGTTGGAAATTCCTTCCCTATGCATATCAATGCAAGAGTTCATCGATGATGACATTGCATGGCAGGCCCGATTAGACCAGCTTACGTTGCTTGAAGAACGACGCGTTAATGCTCTCGAGCATTTACGTATCTATCAAGAGCGACTTAAGAAAGCATACAACATGAAAGTTCACCTAAGGGACTTTCGGGTTGGTGATTTGGTCTTGAAGGAAAACCAACAAAACTCTAGTTTGTCGTCCCATCTAAGGGACAAGTTCATGGCAAATTGGTTAGGTCCATATGTAATTGATAGCAAAATAGGACCCGAGACATATTGGCTAGCCTCTCTTGATGGAATCAAGGAACTAGAACCCTTGAACATCAGTCATTTGCGACCATTCCATATCTAAAGCAGCAAATCCCAAAATGCTCCAAGGATTCCTACAATCGCTTGGTCAACCCCAAAATGCTCCAAGGATTCCTAAAATCGCTTGGTCAATCCCAAAATGCTCCAAGGATTCCTACAATCGCTTGGTCAATCCCAAAATGCCCCAAATGGTACCCATTATCGCTTGGTCAAAAATAAGAAAATTCAAAAATAGTAAAATCATCAAAAATAACAAAAATTTGCATCTCATTTCCAGGCATGCTCAAACTCATCACAACAATGAAGAGCTCTTTTACATCTCATCTTCATAATCACAAAAAAATCAATCCATCAAAAACACAAAAATATGTAGTTGCATTAAGCATCACATCCATACATTGCACATTTGTGGTCATACAAGTCAAAGGCACCATAGACTGTAATCACTCAGCCAATCCATCTTGTTCCACATTTCTCCATTTTATAAGCAATCCATCAAACATAAACGCCATTCACTTCTTTTTACCATACCAGAGTCAGTGGTCTTCTAATGTATCCAGGGTTTTCATCCTTCAATCGTCATTTTGCTTTCTAGCCACGTACTGTACTAAGTCAGACAGATTTTAAGAAGGTAGATTTCTACTTGGATCACACCTTGTTACATAGCATCCCAACACAAATTAAAACACATAAAAATTCCCAAGTTGTGTGAATGAAATATGAAACCTACACAACAATCCAGGTCACCATAAGTGAAATGGTTATCTTGCTCATCCCCCTGTGCGAATGACCCCAAGAATGCTGAGAGTTGGCAAAAGGACAAGCATCTTCCCTACCCAATTCCCCAAGAATCCCAAGTTCTCAAAAAGTTGCAAACATCATAAAATTTTGCAAAAAGTCAAAACTCCAAAAATTTGACATCACCACCAAAGTGCATACATCAAAAGGCACATACAATAGTGATTCTCATCACTCAAAATTCAAATCCCTTGCTCAAAAGAAAAATATATAAAAATAAATAGTGATTTTTATCACTACAAAAGAGCAAGTATCCCAATACAATTGAAGAAAAGAAGGGAGTCGAACTTGAATCCCTAGAACTCTCAGCATTTCGACAGGTCATGAGGCAAACCTCAGTACCGGTTTGGTGGATAGCCTATCGGTCACTGGTGGTAAACCTCCCGCATGACGATATATTTGTCACATTAACTCATGTACAGATCAATGTTTGCATGTGGATGAGCTAGCTTATGGTATCCTAGATAGCACCGCAGATTAATCTAGCTAAATACAACAAAGGAGTTAGTGGAGCTAATCAGGTGATCCTTAGTATAGGTTTGGTTGACAACCTACCTGGCACTGGTAGTATCCTAACAAATACCACATAAATGAACTCAATTGCACACATAGGGATGTGAAATAACTTGGTCTAAGACAAGTCCGATTCATACCTTGTCCAAAAGTCTTGGAAGATAAAGTACAATCATGGCTAGTGAGTTAAAATCGTCTGAGTCTTAGGAAACCTTAGCTACATTCCTAAACCAACTGCGCTATCCTTCATCCCCGCATTCCCATTGACAATCACCAAAAATAAAAATCACAAAGGTCTAAATAGTCTATGGTGCCCTCGCCAAACAACACAAATTCAATTCATCCATTCCATTGTGCATATCACATATAAATAAAAAATATTTGCATTTATCATAACATATGCATCCATCAAAATAAATTAACATGCATACATCCATACTCATCACTCATCATGCATAAAATTAAATCAACACTCGCATAAGCAAAATCAAGTCATCTGTATATATCATCAAAAATGCCCGTAGGCTACAATAAACTGGTCCTGTGACCCCGCAACAAAATCCAACAACTCAAAACCCCCAAGCCTAGGGCGTCGGCCACCATGATCATGTAGGATCGATGCGACGAGAACTACCCCCCATGGTGTGGGTCCTGTGGGACCCCTCAGGGCGGCTACTGCTAGCCCCCGCATCACGCCTACTCACCCCCTCTCCAGCCACCATCGGACCAAAATCTTGCCAATCTGGCAGTCGCCCTCTGCCCTCTCCACTGGGCTCTCTACACCTAGCTCCTCCCCATGCTCGAAGCATCATATCAGTACAACTGTTCACTGGTCACGCGACGACGTTCTGATCGGCAGTCCATCTATCAGAATCCATAAAAGTCGATAGACATCCTCTAAGGTCACTATCATCTCCCATGTTGGGAGATGGAAGGTGTTGGTCCGGGGATCCCATAGGTTGATCAGGGCCATCAGATAGGCCCGATCCCCGACCACAGGCTCCAGTCGAGCCACTTTCTTGAGCCCAAGGGCATCAAGCCACTCCCAGTCAACCACAGTTAGCAGTGGATACACGATACCGGCTCTTCATAACCTGCAAAAGAAAACAACACAAAAACATTAAAAACAATGAAAAAATGTACAACCCTAACATGTATATACAGGACAACATTAAAACTGTACAGCCAAAAACAAAACAAAAATTCAAAAAAAAAAAAACAAATTAATTTGTCAGTCCTAGGGTTTCTAATCCTAATTGATACAATAAAAAACAAAACAAAAATTAAAAAAAAAAAACAAATTAATTTGTCAGTCCTAGGGTTTCTAATCCTAACTGATAAATTCAAAAACAAAACAAAAATCCCAAAAAAAATAATTTGTCAGCCCTAGGGTTTAAACTCTAATTGATTAATTAACAACAAAAACAATTACAAAACAACAAAAAAAAATTAAATTAAATTGTTAATCCTAGGGTTTATACAGTTGTCAGTCTCACGATTTATGTAGTCTAAGTTTAAAAAGTCTGTACAAACAAAAAAAAATTAAAATAATAGTTTTTTAACCTAGGGTTTTCACCTACATTTTAAAACTGACAAGCTCAACCTAAAAAACTAGGGTTTTACATTCCGTTTATCCTAGGGTTTTAGTTAAAAGAAAAATATATATATATTTTTTTATACCTAGGTTTTAACTACGTTTTTTGCTTAGTTTTAAGCTAAAACTTGGTTTGTGTTCAGCTCAGTTTTAGGGTTTCAATTTTAATTTTGAAAAGCAACATAAACAAAGAAAAACAAACAAATAACTTGCAGTTTTAAAACACATAACAAACGAAAGCAATAACGCTAAGGAGCACTTACTGGTCTCGCTTCGGCTCCGCCGCTCGATCCAATTTGTGCACTCATGATGTCGGGAGAAATTCGGAAGTGCTTCGCTTCGTAGAATTAACCTCCTCCTCCCCAAAGCTCCAAATCGCAAGAAAATTTGGATGCAAATGAGCCCAAACCCTAGTTTTGGCCTTTAAATAGGCCTTTTAAGCTTATATTCATTCCCCCCTAGGACGAGCACTCTAGTTAGCGCTTTTCCCACCCTGGGACGAATACTAAGCTAGAATTTGTCCCACCCTAGAATGAATTCAGGGCAAAAATTTCAAAAAACAACAAAAATTGAACAAAAATGCACCAAAAAAGCTAATAAACTTGCCCGATGAGAGTGCTTTGGCACTTGACATCCCGGGCATGCAAAATAGATGTCGGGGTCACAAATCCTCGCTATCCTATTCCCTAAGAAGGCTACCATAGCCGGACCGCTCCACGGGAAGACGAATTTTTGAGAATTTCATCCCCAAACGGCGTCAGCAAAAGGGTCAAAAACCCACCCAAAAATAGTAATAACATTGCCGAACGAAGGCGCCTTCGTGCCTGACATTATTGGCATCCAAAATAGATGTTGGGGTTACAAATTGTCACTATCCTACTCCCTAAGAAGGCTACCATAGCCGGACCGCTCCACGGGAGGACGAATTTTTGCCAATTTTAGCTCCAAAAAGCGTCACCAAAAAGGGTTAACACCCGCCAAAAATAGGTCTAAATGTCGGAAAACTGCACACACGTTCAAGGATAAGAATCTAAAGGCACCTTTGCACAAGTCATCTTGGGTCAAGCGACTTGTCACTTTTCTCATGAAGGTCATTCCCTCATCGATTCGTCGCTTGAGGGGGTAGTCACACTTAGTCACCAATCAACAAATACACACCCAATTAAGGAAAATGACATGCATTCAAAGAATCATTGACAAAGACAATTACGCTCCTGCTTGGGGCAGTAAACAAGCAATAATCACAACCTGATCAAATCACTTGGCATTTCATGAATCATGAACTCAAGGTTCTCACAGACAAAAGGTTGTGCCCTTTGCCTATTCATGACCGATCAATGTCCAAGATCAAGTAACACCTCACCGAAAAAGGTTAACACTTGAATTGAGTTCCTTCGCTCGTCAGAAGCAAGGATTCAAGAATGCATGCCCTTTCCATACTTGGGGCATCAAAATTTGGTTAGGTTACTGAGAAACCCTAATCATTAGTGCTTTGGCTATCTATTTTTGCTCGGTGCTGTGCCATGCATAGCGCATCCCAAAAAGGGGCATCTATAGACACCAAAATAGCACCAATCCAATTATGTGACTGCAAACACTGATCGCTTTGACACACACAGCCCCAAGGGCAGCCCCCAGAGGTCAAAAAATGGTCCTAACCACTCTCACAGTAGTTTTGGAAGGTCAGAGATCAATTTGGCACCTTCAGGCACTTTGCTCAGTATCTGTTCCACCCTGGGATGAATTCAAACTGGGATTCGCCCCACCCAGGGACGAATTCTGAATTCGCTCCAGGGTGGGGTGAATTGCAGGTTTGATGGGCAAAAAGTCAAATCTTGAAAAATGGCAGCTCAGATCCGCCACCCAACACTTCCTTCATCGCATGGGAGTATGGGTGAGCGTTTTCAAGCGTTAGAGGCATCTGCAAGGTCAGTCATGAAGTCCCAATTCAGGGAGGAATCTCCTTCCCCCTGGGAAGGCATGATTGCCATGTGGCGCCTCTGCATGCCCATTTCAAGAGACCTCCAGGTCTATAAATTGGTGAGTTCCCTCACCCCAAATAAGAGGAGAAGGAGCATTTTAGAGCAACGAAGTGCTGTCGTTTTATTTACATACCTCACACCTTTTGGATTTGCGCCTTTCACATCCTTGATCTCCTTTAGAAGGGAGGTCATTGGGAGACTATTGGGAGGATGAATCTTGATCCCAAAACCTGAAATTTGGCCACGATATCCCACCAAATTTGTCAAAAAATACCACACAAGAGGTTTTGGACCCATCCCAAGTGGATTGGTGCCAAAATCAAGCCTCAAATGGCAGGCGGCTTGACCCATGGGCGCCCCCTCCACACTGCCACCGTCCTAATCGCACCATTTTGGAGCGATGGGAATTCCATGGTAGACTTGCTTTCTTTCATTTGTGCATTCAATTCTATGATGTTTAGATAGGTTGCCATTTGAATTTCATCTCGTTTTAAACAATTTTGACCATATTTCTATCTTTGCTCGCTTTTACTAACCTACAGGTAGCATCATCAAATTCCTATTTATGGAGGCTAAATTGGGAAAATCCGACCATCTGGGTCTTCCCAAAATTCCCCCAATTAGCTAACCCCAAGTTTTCAGGTCTTTTGGAGCTTCCGAGGCAGGACATTGGGACAGTACCTTTTCGGCATTTTGTTGTAGGTGAATTCGTCCCACCCCGGAGCGAATTCAAATCGGTGAGGAATTTTTTGACTATTATTTTTGTAGAGCCTTCCTGGTGATGTCTTGATGCCCCTGTCAAATTTTCATAGCATTTGGACTTGTTTTAGTCATAGTTTAATTCATTTTTCTCATTCACTTATCGTAGGCTTGGGGATTGCATGCTTTGTTTCATCCGTAGGTGCTACTGATCGTTTCTTGTTCTTTTGAACATAGGGTTTGGACATCGGAGGAGCAACGAGGAGTCCAGACTCATCAATGCAAGTGGCGATGACGTTTGGTCCGCCCATTTTACATGTGGGCACGCGGAAGAAGGAAAGGCACCCATGGATGTAACTAGAACGCATGCTTAAACGCTCCTAGCCCTTGGAAGGGGAGGATGCGCATTGTAACCGAGTTTGAAACATATCAATAAAAGGGTTGTCTTCTTTATTCACATTTGTTTCATTTCGATTCACTCATGCTTTTCCCTCTTTTCATGCACTTTCAAGTTTCTAGGATTTAGCGCTAAGTTCGTTTTCTTTGTTTGCATTTCGCATATTCGCTTTCCTTTTTGCTTTCGTATCCTCGTGCTTTCAGTAGGGTTCCTCAACTCAGCAAGAAGGTTAGGAGAGATGGTAGGTGGAGGCCACTCCTTGGAGGAATTTTAAAAATTAATACTGATGGATCATCCAGGAGTAACCCTGGACATGTTGGCATTGGCGATGTTGGGAGAGATTCTACTGGTGGTGTCAGTTTTTTCTTTTCCATTTATAAAGGTGTTCACTCCAACAATTTTATGGAAGCTCTTGCAATTCTTGAGGCCTTGTAGACTGGGTTTTCTCTTGGTTGGCATAGGATTATCTATGATTCTGACTCTCAAATTGTAGTTAATATTTTAAACAGTAAAAGGGTGGAGGAAGTTAATTGGCATTTGGCCTTTGTAGCCATTCAGATTCTCATAATGAGTGAAGAGTTTGAATTTATATCCTTTGTGCACATTCCAAGGGAATGGAATGTGGTTTCTGATTACCTAGCCAAAAGGGCTTTTGAGCTGCTGGATCCTTGGAGTATCTATAATTGGGAGAGTCTCTCATCTGGGGACTCTCAACACCTGTGGGAGTTGATCCACAAGGATGTACAGACTTAATGTGGTTTATTCTTGTTGTATTTTTCGGGTGTCATTCTATTCTAGTGGTTTTAACCTGTTTGGATTTTTATTTGAGTCTTGGTTGGAAGCTCAGTTGTACTCTATAATCCAAACTTTTTATCAAAAAAAATTTACCCCTTTATTTAAAATAAAAGTCTGAATTTGTTGGGAAATGCAACCCAGTGTGCTTTGTACACTTACCCAATGAAACTCATTATAAAGGATAGCATGAGTTAGTCGGGTGTAAAATATGAGTAAACTTGTGATCTGAATAAGAAATGTATTTCAATTTATTTTATATTGTATTCTTATGTTTGGATGTAAGGATTTTAAATAATTATCTTTCTGAAATTTAATAAATAAATAAAATGAGCTTATTAGAGTTTACTGTCATTTATTTCTATATTTTCTTTGTAAGTAAATTTTTCTAAGTTTTTTTGTGTTGAGAATGTTTTTGTCCCTATGAAGGTTTAATTAAGGCGTTCCTAGCAGTTTGAATGAAATACGAACCTTAATTGCATATGTACTGAATTAAAAGACTTTGTTGTCATGGAAACAAGAGTTATGAGTATTATGTTAAATGTTAATATGTTTAAACGTTATTGAAGTAAATGATTGTTTTCAAGCTCGAAACGTGAGATTTGATTGTGGGAAATCAAACCAAGTATTTATTTTGTAGTTAAAAAGGATATTGGCTCTGTGAAAATATAACTGAGTGATAAACGAAGGGTTATCTAGTTGCTTAGCAAGTTAGCTGTAGATGCGAACCGAGTTTTGATCTATGTTAAATTTGTTAATTTGACCAACAATATAACAAACAAAATTTGGAAGAAAACTAAATTAAAGTGTTATGATCTATTCAAATATTTGCCTGGAGTGGAAGGATACATTTTTCAAATTAATTTTATATGAATTTTTTTTTTTGTGAAGTCATCCAGGCGGTATTTAAGAGAAGAAAACTGCACATAGTTAAAACTGAAAAAAAAAAAAAAACATAAAGGAAAACTTAATCCTGACATGTTTGGTATGGGTATTAACTCTGAAGGTTGAAGTAAAAGTATTTTTTTCATCTAACTGTGGTTTATGATGTGATCGCATTCAGATCATATGATTCTTTTTTATATTTATTTAAATTATGATTTTTAACTCTTTGCAAGAAATTGAAGGAGAAGAGATAATCTGTGAATAATGAAACCTTACGGAAATTTGAAACTCAGACATTAGGTAGAATGTAAGAGGTATGGAAAGGAAACCTTGTTATTATTATTTTATGTTCAAAATAATTTTTTTCTTTGCTTCAATGTTATAAGTTGAATATCTTATGTAATGGGCTTTATATTAGAGAAGGGTAGGTATAGCAACTTGTTGGATGAGAACTCTAGTGTTGAGAGTTGGTTTTATTAAGCCTGCATTAAATTAGGGAAATCAATTATCCATGAGAAACAACCTAAAACCCAAATAATAGTTTATCGAGAAGGATAAATGAAATTTATTTTTAGTGAAATCACGAGGATACGAAAACAAAATGGAATATGCTGAATACGATGCGTCTAAAACCAAAATTAACGCTAAAAGCCTATGTATTGAAAGGATGAATAAAAAAGAAAGAACATGAGCAAATTGACACAAGGTAAAAGCAATATGGAATAGAGTCCTCTTTATTGATATGCTTTCACAATCATGTTACAATACGTCTCCTTCCCTTTTTAGGGGATAGGAGCGTTAAATATGTTTTTGATCACATCCATGATAGCCATCCTTCTTCCGTGTGCCCACATGTAAGATGTGTGGACCAAAATGTCACCGTCACTTGTGTATATTATTGTTCACTCCTTCTTGCTCTTTTGATGTCAAAAACCTACGTTCAAAGAAACATAAAATATTAGTAGCACCTACAGATAGAATAAAGCATGTATTTCCCAAGGCCTACTATCAGTATATGCATGAAAATATTAAAACGATAATCAAATGACCTCAGATTGACCTGAAATTTTAACAGATGCATAAATATGTTACCAGGAAGCCACTGCAAAAATAACAGTCTAGAAATTCCTCACAAATTTGTATTCGCTCCGGGGTGGGACAAATAGACCTGCAATAACTTGTCAGAAAGCACCCTCTTCAATGTCCTATCTAGAAAGCTCCAAATGACCTGCAAAGTTGGGGTTAGCTAATTGGGAGTGTTTTGGGAAGACCCAGATGGTCAGATTTATCCAATTTGGCCTCTATCATCCAGATTTTTCTGGTGCCATCTGCAAGTTAGTAAAGGCGAGAAATGACAAAAACCTGGTCAAAATTGCTCAGAATGAAATGAAATTTAAAATACAGCCTATTTAACAGATCTAGAATAAGATGCAAAATAAAAATCATATAAATCTATCACAGATTTCTAATCATCCTGAGGTGGGGCGAATAGGACTGTGACAGTTTGGGGGGTGCCCAGGGGCAGAACGCCCACCATTTGGGACACTGTTTCGACACAAATCCACTTGGGATGGGTCCAAAGCTCCTTATGGGATGTTGTCGACAAATTTTGTGGAATATTATGGCCAAAAATTGGGTTTTGGGTCAGGATTCGTGCTTCCAATAATCACCCAATAACCTCCCTTTCGAATGAGAGATTAAGGATGTGAAGGCACAAATCGCAAGTAGGTATGTAAATTGGTAGCACTTCATTGCTCAAATGCTCCTTCTCTATATATCATTTGGATGATAAACTCATCAATTTATAGACCTAGGGTCTCTTTATTTGGAATGCGCATGCGAGGGCGCCACTTGAGTTAATTGTCCTATTTTCAGAGAAAAAGCTAATTCCCTGATTTAAAATCTCCTTACATGAGGTCTCTAAAATAAATACATTCATGACTGAAGACTCTCTTTTTGAATAAAAGCTATTCCTTGCAATTGCATGGCCTGAAGTCTTAGTTAACTGGTGAAGTTGTCGAGGTTTGTCTTTTTTCCAGTCAAACTTGCTATTTGCCTCACCCTAGGGCAAATGCTACTATTCGTGCCTGGGTGGGATGAATGCCAGTTTGTATTCGTCCTTGGGTGGTACGAGTAGAGAGCAAGGTGCCAAAAAGGTGCCAAATTAACTTTTGACCTCTAAAATTTCTTTTGGAAGTGGTTAGGACCATTTTTTAACATTTTGGGGCTGCACTAGGGGATGTTTGTGTCAATGCGATCAGCGCTTGTTGTCACATAATCGGATTGGTGCTATTTTGGTGTCTACAGATGCCCCCCTTTTTGGGAAGTGCTGTGCAAGGCGCAGCACCGAGAAAAAATAGATAACCAAAGCACTAATGATTAGGGTTTCTCAGTAACCTAACCAACTCTTGATGCCCCAAGTATGGAAAGGGCATGCATTCTTTAATCTTTGCTTCTGACGAGCTAGGGAACTTCATTCAAGTTTTAACCTTGTTCAGTGAGGTGTTACTTGAAATTGGACATTGATCAGTCATGAATAGGCAAAGGGCGCAACCTTTTGTCTGTGGAAACCTTGAGTTTATGATTCATGAATGCCAAGTGTTTGATCAGCTTGTGATTATTTCTTTTTTGCTGCCCCAAGCAGGGGTGTGATTTTCTTTGTCAATGATCCTTTGAATGCGTGTTATTTTCTTGATTGGGTATGTTTTTTTTTATTGGTAACTAAGTGTGACTACCCCCTCAAGCGACGAATCGATGAGGGAATGATTGACATGAGAAAAGCGACGAGTCACTTGACCCAATATGACTTAGGTAAGGGTGCCTTCAGTTGTTTACCGTTGAATGCGAAAGTAGTTTCCAAACATTCTGACCTATTTTTGGTGGGTGTGAACCCTTTTTGTGACGCATTTTGGAGCTAAAATTGTCAAGAATCCATCCTCCTGGGGAGCGGTCCGGCTGTGGTAGCATTATTAGGGAGTAGTATAGTGAAAATTTGTAACCCCAATGTCTGTTTTGGATGCCAAGAATGTCAGGCGCAAAGGCACCTTCGTTCGGCAAGTTTATTGCTATTTTTGGTTGGGTTTTGACCCTTTTGGTGATGTCGTTTGGGGATGAAATTCTCAAAAATTCGTCTTCCCGTGGAGCTTTCCGGCTATGGTAGCCTTCTTAGGGAATAGGATAGTGAGGATTTGTGACCCCGATATCTATTTTTCATTCCCGGAATGTCAAGTGCAAAAGCACTCTTATCAGACACTTTTAGGGCTTGTTTTTGGTGCATTTTGTGCAGTTTTTGTTGTTTTTGTTGTTTTTGAAATTTTTGCTCTGTATTCATCCTAGGGTAGGATGAATTCCTATTTAGTATTTTTCCCAGGGTGGGACGAGCGCTAACCAAATCACTCGTCCTAGGGGGGTACGAGTACAGACTCAAAAAGCCTATTTAAAGGCCAAATCTGAGTTTTGGGCTCATTTGCATTTGTTTTTCTTGGCAATTTGGAGCTTTGAGGCGGAGGAGGTCAATTCTGCGAAGCGAAGTGCTACTAAATTTTTCTTGTGACCATAAGTTCACACATCGAATCGAGCAGCGGAGCTGAAGCGATACCAGTGAGTGCCCTTCCTCTTTATTGTTTTGTGTTACAATTGAAAAACCACAGTTTGCTTATTTCTTTTTTTTTTGTTTTTTTGGTTTTTCAAATTTTAAAATTGAAACCCTAGTCTATGAAAACTTAGCTTAAAACTTAATTTAACCCTATTTAAACAAAGATCAAAATATTAGTTTAAAACTTAGCTAACCCAAATTGAACCAAGATCAAAACTAAACGTAAAACGTAGCTTAAACCCTAGCTATCTGTTGTTTTGTGTTTTTCATTTTCCAGTTGATAGTTAAAACCCCTAGGTCTAAGAAGTTATTTTGTGACTTTTTTGTGTTTGTTTTTGAATTTATTAGTTAGAATTAAAAACCCTAGAACTGACAAATGATTGTTTTTGAAAAAAATTTGTGATTGTTTTTTTTTTTTTTTTAATTTATCAATTTAGAATTAAAACCCTAGGACTGACAAATTAGTTTTTTGAATATTTTTTATGTTTTTGTAATTTAGCAATGTAGAGTTAAAACCCTAGAACTGAGAAATTAGGTTTTTTCGGAATGACTTTGCAGGTGAAAACTTTGTTTTTGTATTTTGCAGATTTTCTAATGGTGATGTACGGAATGAAATGTACCAGTTGTTTTAAAATGTAGTTAAGTTTTTTTGAGATTCAGATACTTTAACGAACTAGCCAAGACTATACATTTATCTCGCAAAACTTTTGAACAAGGTATAAATCTTACTTGAATGTAACCAAGTTGTTTCACATCCCTGTGTGTGCAATTGAGTTTGTTTATGTGGTATTTGTCAGGATGTCGTCAATGCCAGATAGGCTATCAACCAAACCTGTACTGAGGATCATCCAATTAGATCCACTAAGTCATAAGGTACCATAAGCTAGCTCATCCACATGCAAACATTGGTCTGCGCACATGCAAAGCTAATGTGACAGACATATCGTCATGCGTTTAGGATACCGCCACTACCAGGTAGGCTATCCACCAAACCCATAATGAGGATCACCTAGATGGTTTTTGAATGCTGAGAATTCCAAGGATTCAAGTTCAAGATTTTTAGTTGCTCAACGATTTTGGATACTTTCTCATATGCATAGTGATGAAAATCACTATTTATTTTTCTTCTTGTTTTTCTTTTTGAGCAAGGATTTTGAATAGTGGTGATAACCACTGTTATTTGATTTTGGATTTTGAACTTTGTAAGGTTGAGCTTGTAGGTTTGTGGCTTATGAATGACCTTGATCCTTTTAGGCCTTGGGGATGACTACCCATCCTGTTCAGGGACGTGTAGTACGAATCCTTATGACTTTGGGAACCAAAGGGGATTAGGGATATGATGAAGTCATGGCATTGATATTTTGGGCGTTGGGAATGACTACCCATCCTATTCATGGATGTGTAGTACGAATCCTTACAACTTTAGGGACCAATGGTGATTGGGATTGGTAGTGGTGAAAACCACTGTTTGTGAGAGGGAATTGATGGGGAAGAGCTCGTCCTTTTGTCAATTCTCATCATTCTTAAACCATTTGCACAGGGGGATGAACAGACTAATCTTTCACCTATGGTACCCTAGACTGCTTTGTAGGTTTCTCTTGCGTTCACACAACTTAGGAATTATTTTATGTGTTTTAATTTATGTTGGGATGTTACGTAATGAAGCGTGATCCAAGTAAAACTTTCCTGTGTAAAAGTTGTTTAACTTCGTACAGATTTTGGCTAGAAATTTAAAGACAGCTGAATGACAAAAACCCTATATACATTAGGAGACAACTGACTAAGCTAAAAAAAATGATGATGGTGTTATGTTGGATGTATGTGTTTATAAAAATGGCTTTGATGTGGAAAATGATGGAATTTTCGAGCAATTACAGTCTATGGTGCTTGTGACTTGTATGACCAACAAATATGCAAAGTATGGATGTGATGCCTAATGCAACCTATATTTTTGTTGTTTTGATTTTTTTACGAGTATGCATGGAATGGAGATGCAATTTTTTTTTTTGTTATTTTTGATGATTTTATTGTTTTTGCTTATTTTTGACTATTTTATTTTGATCGAGCGGTTATGGTAACCTTTGGAGCTTTTGGTGTTTGACCAAAGGGTTTATGGATACCTTTGGAGCATTTTTGGGGTTGACCAAGTGATTGCGGTAATCCTTGGAGCTTTTGGCTTGACCAAAGGGTTTATGGACACCTTTGGGGCATTTTGGGGTTGACCAAGCGATTGTGAAAATCCTTGGAGCTTTTGGTATTTGACCAAAGGGTTTATGGATACCTTTGGAGCATTTTTGGGTTGATCAAGAGATTGCGGGAATCCTTGGAGCTTTTTAGGTTGACCAAGAGATTACGAAAATTCTTGGAGCTTTTTAGATTTGACCAAGATATTACGAAAATCCCTGGAGCTTTTTAGGTTTGACCAAGAGATTATGGAAATCCTTAGAGATTTTGGTTTGACCAAGAGATTACGAAAGTCCTTGGAGCTTTGGGTTTGACCAAGAGATTACGAAAAATCCTTGGAGATTTTGGGGTTGACCAAAGGGTTCATGGACCCTTGTGGGGAATTTTGGGGTTTGACCAAGTGATTTTGGCCTAGCCCCGACATGTCTTTGTAGGACCATGCAAAAACCTCCTTCTTCTCTCTAAGAAGGGCAATGTAGTTGGCTTGCTCTTTGGGGGATAGACTTACCCCTAGCTTGATGATGTGCAAATTCATTGGATCTAATCCGATGTCTATGTCAGTCGTCTCCTCGACCGACATGTGGTATCCATCCTCCAACTGGTGTGGAGTTGGGATCAAGTGGATATCGTTTGCTGAATTTAGATCATCGTTTGGAACATCAGGTTCCTCTTTAGCATGGAAGACATATTGAGTCTATCCTGGGGTGAAATGGAACATCCCATCGCAAGGCTAGTACTCTGATGGGGATGGCGGTGTGTTAGTGTGATCCTAGTCGATAGCATCTAGGTCTAGATACAATGACCATGTCAGGTTGACTGGATCATGGACAGGTGTGGTTAGGTCAATGGAGATCATGTTGATGAAATGATTATGGGCTCCATCATCGTGGGTGCTGTAACTTGGACATCCTAGATGATCTTCATGCTTCAAATCTGTCTTTGTGGGTACTGGCACAAATGGATCGGCTCTGTGCAAAAATACGTAGATAGGGTCTACCCTAGGCATTGATGGTTTGATAGGGTCTCTAGGGGGAAGATGCTCTCTGTGTACCTGGAGTGGCGGGTGTAGTAATTGTTATAATTGTGCTTGGTTTAAGTGCCACCTATGCCTTGGCCCTATGTGTAACTATTCAAACATGTCATCTATATCTAAGGGATATTGTTGTTGCATCTGTCGCATGTGGTTGAGATAAACCATCTCGATTTCATCTTCGTAATCATTGTCAGAGATCCAAAGTCCTTCGTTGGCTCCAACAGTAGTTTGCGACATATGAGGCTCATCTTGTTTGAGAAAATTAATGTGGTCCCATCGAGGTTGTTCCACTCTCTACAGGGGGACCTGATTCTCTTGAGGTGGCATATGCTCAAATGGAGCATCGAAAGGGAACATTGTCAGGAAGCTCTCCTGATCATCATCCATGGGATATACTTGTGAATGATTGCTATCAGACTCGAAAGGATCCCAAGGTGCTACCTCGTACTTCGAATCATCCTCTGAAGAACCTTCTTGGTCTTGTCTATGTCCCTCTTGTGGGTGATTCCTTGAATTTTCTCCCTGTTCGACCGAAGGGAAAGGGTTGTTATGGTCAACAAGGTTGGTTGTGAGCAATGGGAGAGAATCTCCCAATGTATACATTGTGTTAGGATTGGCATATGGATCTAATGCCAACCCATACTTGTTGCCTATCCCTAGGCCTTGCATGTTCTCCACCAATATGTCTAGGGGCAAGGGGTGGTTTAACCCTACTCCTTATAGGAATCATTGATGGAGAGAGTCCAAAATGAAGCTAGTGGGGTGGAAAGGGGAACTCTTGAGACAAGCTCATAAGTCCCTTCTGGTTAAAACTAATTTAAAAAGAATTATTGTTTATTTCCTTTATATGTTTAAGGTGCTAGGGATAGTTATTAGAAAATTAGAGTAGATTCAACGCTCCTTTATTTGGTCTAGATCTGAGAAAAAAATGATTTTTTCCTTAGTATCTTGGGATCAAGTTTGCAGTTGTAATAATATGGGAGGACTTGGTTAGAGGAAAATGAGTTTAATGAACAAAGCCCTTATAGCTAATCAATGGTAGAAGTTGACCCAAAATGCTAATACAAACTGAGTAAAAATTTTAAAATCCAAATACTTGGGGAACAAGGATTTTATTTTTTCTGATCCTAGCTCGTACCAAGGATTTATGTTTTGGAAAAACGTTGTTAAAATTTGAGTAGATGTTGTGAAGGGTAGTTTTTGGTTTCTAGGTAATGGTTAGAGGATCAATTTTTGAAGAGATAGGTGGGCAATAGATAGACCTTTATATTCCATTCCTACCTTCTCTCAAGTCGAATTATCACAACACAGGATTTGGGATCAAGGTTCTATGATTAATTTGATATGGTGAATGGTAAAAAATATTGGAAACCTCTTTCCTTCCCCGACTGGTCTCAAGATGAGGAATCTACTTGTAAAGCCCTTTCAGAATTGCTAAAATACATTGTTATTTTATAGAAGTAAAGTTAACATAAAAATAAAGGAAGTATGCATTAAATACTAAATATATTTTAAAAGTTAGACTAATAAATATAGCATAAAGAAAAAGGTAATGAGAGGTATGCATAAAGTAGGTGATAATTTTAAACATCGATAGTGTTATATCGATTGGGAATAATAGAAAAAATAATATTTCATGATTACAAACCGACATCTACCAAGTGGTGTGAGTGAAACCGTAGGAAGTTGTGGAGGAGTGGAGTAGGAGGGGATTATTTTGTTTTGATTTTCTTGTTTTTTTAAAGAGAAGTAAGTTGTGTCTGGCGATGTGTGTTGGCTGGTATGCGTAGAAGAAAAGTTATCTGCAAATAGCTATGTTATTGGAACGTAAAGATTCAAGAACAAACGACAATAAACAATAGTTGTAGGTTGGATTGTTGATTTCTTTTCTTTGCAAACTGTGTATGAATTGTATGCTGAAAAATATTGATCAAATATTCGGTTCTATTTTATAAATTGAGGAAGGAGAAAGCACAGTTATTGAGTTTGATTTCCTTGAAATAATTGTATGAAAAATTAATATTTATGTTTTTTATATACTCAATATATCTATGTCAACCATGTATGCATTATTTTTGGTTGGACGTCAAAAACCGTCTATGTATTCAGATGTTGCAGTGTTGTTTTAATGGGTCTTGAATGAATCCAATTTTTATTCTTGCATGATGTTAAGATAGAAATGGAAGGCCTTGTTTTCAAATATTATAGTTCTGTCGAGGCTTTCAAGACAATAGTGTAAAATTTTAATATCACCAAAGGAAGATTTTAGATGGATATTTCTAGCAATGAATGAGGTTGAAATATAAGCCTATAAGCTCTTTTGAAACCATGGTTTGGTCTATATGGAATAAAAATAGAGTTAAACGAAAAAACATATATTGCATGTGTAAAATGAAGTGATGTTTCTTGTATATTAATTTCTTCCTTGAATTATAAAACGATGACTAGTGTGGAATTTAATATAGAAATTTTGTTGCTATACTCTCTGAATGGATGGGTATAATGTTAGATAGTGTGCATGCATCTTCCTTTGAGGTCAAAATGTGATCCCTCACATTTATATTATACCTTTATTGATGACAAGAAAGTTCGTGGAAATGGCAAAAAGTGTAGTTTGTGAACGTCTTGGTTGAGAGGAATGAAACAATCCTCTTCTTCAATGTGGACCAGGAGTAATTAAAAATAAATGTAATGTATTAAGTCTGAATTTGTTGGGAAATGCAACCTAGTGTACTTTGTACACTTACCTAGTGAAACTCATTATAAAGGATAACATGAGTTAGTCGGGTGTAAAATATGAGTAAACATGTGATCTGAATAAGAAAATTATTTCAATTTTTTATATAAATAAATAAAAAGAGTTTACTAGAGTTTATTAGTCATTTATTTATATATTTTCTTTGTAAAATAAAATTACTAAATTTTTCCCAGATTGTTTGTGTTGAGAATGTTTTTGTCCCTATGAAGGTTTAATTAGGGCTTTCCTAGCAGTATCAATGAAAGATGAACCTTAATTGCATATGTACTAAATTAAAGGACTATTTTGTCAAGGAAACAAGAATTATGAGTATTATGTTAAATGTTAATATATTTAAATGTTATTGAAGTAAATGGTTGTTTTCAAGCTCGAAACCCGAGAGTTTATTATGAGCAATCAAATCAAGTATTTATTTTGTAGTTAAAGGGATACTTGCTATGTGAAAAGATAAGCGAGTGATAAATTAAGGGTTATCTAGGTGCTTAGCAAGTTAGCCGTAGAGGCGAACCAAGATTTAAACTATGTTAAAGGTGTTAATTTGACCAAAAATATAACAAACAAAATTTGGAAGAAAACTAAAATAAAGTGTTATGATCTATTCAAATATATTCCTAGAGTGGAAGGATACATTTTGTCAAATTAGGTTTATATGAATTATGTTTTTGTGTGTGAAGCCATCTAGGCGGTAGTTAAGAGAAGAAAATTGCCCATAGTTAAAACTTAAAAAAAAAATTAGAGGAAAACTTAATCCTGGCATGTTTGGTAGGGGTATTAACTCTAAAGGTTGAAGTACAAGTATTTTTCTCATCTACTTGTGGGATTCGGGAAGGGGATAGGAACACAACCTTCTTTTATAACTTAGTTAAGACTCGCCATAATGGTAACCTGATTACCTCTCTTGTGAATTCTCAGGGTGCCTTGCTCTCTTCTTTCAGGGATATTTCAGAAGAGACTAAGAGGTATTTTTCCTCTTTCTTTAAGGAGGACTCCCTATCAGATGATGAGAATGAAAAGTTTATTCTAAATTGTATTCTAGCAATTGTTTCTAGAGAGATGAATGAGCACTTGATGGGTCCAATTTCCCTTGAGGAGTTGGAAAATTTTGTATTCAAGATGAAAAAAGGAAAAGCCCCAGGTCCAGATGGATTCCCGATTGAGTTTTATCAGGAGTTTTAGGATTTAATAAAATTTGATCTTTTGGAGGTGGTCCATGAGTCCCAAAAGAATGAACAGATGCTAAGGGCCCTAAATTCTACCTTTGTGGTGATTATACCCAAAAAAGAGGGAGCAAATTCCTTGGATATGTTCAGGCCTATTACTCTTTGCAATGTTGTGTATAAGATCATCATAAAAATTATTGCTGAGATGCTGAAGATATGGTTGAGTAAAATCATCTTTGAGGAGCAAGGAGGGTTTGTTTTTGGCCTACAAATCTTGGATGGGGTTGTTATTGCTACAAAAGCTATTCAATCGATGGAAAATTCTAAGGAAAAACTATATTCATTAAGTTGGACATAGCCAAAGCCTATGATCGGGTCAAATGGTCCTTTCTTCAGAAAGTTCTTGCTACTTTTGGATTTGAGGAGGAATGGATTAGATGGGTGATGAGCTGTGTTTCTTCTTCCTCATTCTATGTTCTTGTTAATAATGAGCCATCAAAGATGTTTGAGGCCTCAAGGGGATTGATGCAAGGAGATCCTTTATCTCCTTATTTTTTTATCATTATGGCGGAAGGGTTGGAAAGATTGCTCAAGTCTCAAGTCATGGAGGGTCTCATTCAGGGGTGGAAGTGGGATAGTAGTTTGCCACCTCTTTCCCACCTTTAATTTGTTGATGATACTATTTTTTTGGGAGTTACCACTATCAAGGAAGTTGGAAATATTAGACAGTCTCTTGACATATATCTTGGTGCTTCTGGACAGTTGATTAATGAGGACAAGTCTTCTATTTTCTTCTTCAATACCCCTCCTCTTATTCAAGCTAGGATTGCTCATATTATAAGATTCCAGGTTGGGACTCCCCCCTTCATTTATCTTGTTATTCCAATTTCATCTCACCCTCTACCTAGATCTTCTTGGAAGTCTATGCTTGATAAGTTTAGAAGGAAGGTGAATCACTGGACTTTCAGATGGCTATCCATTGCAGGTAGAGTGTTGCTTTTAAAATATGTTGTTCAAGCTTTACCCATTTATAGATGTTTTGTACAAATAGCTCCCTCTCACTTCATCAAGGACATGGATGCTTTGTCAAGATAGTTTTTATGGTCTGGAAAACTTGATCAAACTAAATTGATTTTGGTTAGGTGGGATTCTATATGTAGACTGGTGCAAGAGGGAGGCCTTGGGTTGCGACAAAAAGCTCTTTTTGGGTAGAATTTGGCTGCAAAACTTTATTGGAGATGGTGTACCTCTCAAGATCAGATTTGGGCTAAAATATTATCTTGTAAATACTTGAGAGGTATTTCTAAGGCTGAAATCCCTAGAGTCAGCTTTGTTGGGAAAGGTTCAATTATCTGGGACACTCTGAAAAAAGGAGCTAATTTAATCAACCAGGGTTTGTTCTGGATTTGCAATCAGGGATCAAATACTCTTTTTTGGGAGGATTCTTGGGATGACCACCCTCCTATCTTGAATCAATATCCTAGGTTACGTTCCCTAAGCATTTTTTTCTTGGAAGAAGGTTGGTCTCGTGTGGAGGACTTTAAAAAAATCCAATCTTTTGGAAATATGGAGATGTATAGGTGGAAAGATCCACAAGAATAGCCCCAAGGGGGACTGACCAACGACAGAGAGGTGCTTACTCTTATTCTTATAGGGGCCTTGTTCTTCATTGAGGGGTAAAGTTATTATGGCTTGGAACTCTAATCCTAAGGGAAACTACTCGGTAGCCTATGGTTATCAGGTTCTTGATAAGCAAAAATATGGGAGTCTTCCTGTCACTTGGTGGAAAAAGGTGTGGAACAAATTTGCCTGGCCAAAATGTAACTTCTTTCTCTGGTTGGTAGCTCGTAATAAATGCCTCACTTGGGATAATGTGAGGAAGAGGGGATTTTAGGGTCCCTCTTTTTATGTCCTTTGCAGTAAGAATGAGGATGACTCTTCTCATTTATTTTTCCAATGCTCCTTTGCCAGAGATATTTGGCACCATTGATGGAGCGCCTGGAACCATCCATGTTTTCATGTAATGTCCCTGGTGGAGTTTTGGAGTAGTCTGTGGAGACCTCCGGCCAAGGCCCCCTTACTTCGGGTGGCTTGGAATTTGGACCCTTCTTGCATCATCTGGAAAATTTGGATCAAACGAAACTGACGCATATTTTAGGGCAGTTATTTGGCTATTCAACAGATCTGGCAAATGATAATATATATGGTTCAAGAAACTATCCATAGCAAATGTGATGTGGACCCTCTTTTGGATTCTAGGGAGAAGAAGGTACAACAAGCCCTTGGTCTCTTTGGGGATGGTGTGAACTCTTCTAGCCCTAGTAGGGTTCCTCAACTTAGTAAGAAGGTTAGGAGAGATGGTAGGTGGAGGCCACTCCCTAGAGGAATTTTAAAAATTAATACTGATGGATTGTCCAGGGGTAATCCTGGACATGTTGGCATTGGCGGTGTTGGGAGAGATTCTACTGGTGGTGTCAGTTTTTTCTTTTCCATTTACAAAGGTGTTCACTCCAACAATTTTATGGAAGCTCTTGCAATTCTTGAGGCCTTGTAGAGGGGGTTTTCTCTTGGCTGGCATAGGATTATCTATGATTCTGACTCTCAAATTGTAGTTAATATTTTAAACAGTAAAAGGGTGGAGGAAGTTAATTGGCATTTGGCCTTTGTAGTCATTCAGATTCTCAGAATGAGTGAAGAGTTTGAATTTATATCCTTTGTGCACATTCCAAGGGAATGGAATGTGGTTTCTGATTACCTAGCCAAAAGGGCTTCTGAGCTGCTAGATACTTGGAGTATCTATAATTGGGAGAGTCTCTCATCTAGGGACTCTCAATGCCTGTGGGAGTTGATCCACAAGGATGTATAGACTTAATGTAGTTTATTCTTGTTGTCTTTTTGGGGTGTCATTCTATTCTAGTGGTTTTAACCTGTTTGGCTGTTTATTTGAGTCCTGGTTGGAAGCTCAGTTGTTCTCTATAATCCAAAATTTTTATCAAAAAAAATTTACCCCTTTATTTAAAATAAAAGTCTGAATTTGTTGGGAAATGCAACCCAGTGTGTTTTGTACACTTACCTAGTGAAACTCATTATAAAGGATAGCATGAGTTAGTCAGGTGTAAAATATGAGTAAACTTGTGATTTGAATAAGAAAAGTATTTCAATTTATTTTATATTGTATTCTTATGTTTGGATGTAACGATTTTAAATAATTATCTTTCTGAAATTTAATAAATAAATAAAATGAGCTTACTAGAGTTTACTGTCATTTATTTCTATATTTTCTTTGTAAGTAAATTTTTCTAAGTTTTTTTGTGTTGAGAATGTTTTTGTCCCTATGAAGGTTTAAGTAAGGCTTTCCTAGCAGTTTGAATGAAATACGAACCTTAATTGCATATGTACTGAATTAAAAGACTTTGTTGTCAAGGAAACAAGAGTTATGAGTATTATGTTAAATGTTAATATGTTTAAACGTTATTGAAGTAAATGGTTGTTTTCAAGCTCGAAACATGAGAGTTGATTGTGAGAAATCAAACCAAGTATTTATTTTGTAGTTAAAAAGGATATTGGCTCTGTGAAAATATAACCGAGTGATAAACGAAGGGTTATCTAGTTGCTTAGCAAGTTAGCTGTAGATGCGAACCGAGTTTTGAACTATGTTAAAGTTGTTAATTTGACCAACAATATAACAAACAAAATTTGGAAGAAAACTAAATTAAAGTGTTATGATCTATTCAAATATTTTCCTAGAGTGGAAGGATACATTTTTCAAATTAAGTTTATATGAATTTTTTTTTTCTGTGAAGTCGTCCAGGCGGTAGTTAAGAGAAGAAAACTGCACATAGTTAAAACTGAAAAAAAAAAAAAAACATAAAGGAAAACTTAATCCTGACATGTTTGGTAGGGGTATTAACTCTGAAGGTTGAAGTAAAAGTATTTTTCTCATCTAACTGTGGTTTATGATGTGATCGCATTCAGATCATATGATTCTTTTTTATATTTATTTAAATTATGATTTTTAACTCTTTGCAAGAAATTGAAGGAGAAGAGATAATCTGTGAATAATGAAACCTTATGGAAATTTGAAATCCAGACATTAGGTAGAATGTAAGAAGTATGGAAAGGAAACCTTGTTATTATTATTTTATGTTCAAAATAATTTTTTTCTTTGCTTCAATGTTATAAGTTGAATTTCTTATGTAATGGGCTTTATATTAGAGAAGGGTAGGTATAGCAACTTGTTGGATGAGAACTCTAGTGTTTAGTGTTGAGAGTTGGTTTTATTAAGCCTGCATTAAATTAGGGAAATCAATTATCCATGAGAAACAACCTAAAACCCAAATAATAGTTTATCGAGAAGGATAAATGAAAATTATTATTAGTGAAAGCACGAGGATATGGAAACAAAAAGGAATATGTTGAATACGATGCGTCTAAAACCAAACTTAACGCCAAAAGCCTATGTATTGAAAGGATGAATAAAAAAGAAATAACATGAGCGAATCGACACAAGGTAAAAGCAATATGGAATAGGGTCCTCTTTATTGATAGGAGCGTATGCTTTCACAGTCGTGTTACAATACGTCTCCTTCCCTTTTTAGGGGATAGGAGCATTAAATATGTTTTTGATCACATCCATGATAGCCATCCTTCTTCCGTGTGCCCACATGTAAGATGGGCGGACCAAAACGTCACCGCCTCTTATGTATATGATTGTTCACTCCTTCCTGCTCTTTTGATGTTGAAAACCTACGTTCAAAGAAACATAAAAGATTAGTAGCACCTGTAGATAGAATAAAGCATGTATTTCCCAAGGCCTACTGTCAATATATGAATGAAAATATTAAAACGATAATCAAATGACCTCAGATCGACCTAAAATTTTAACAGAGGCATAAATATGTTACCAAGAAGCCACTGCAAAATGAACAGTCTAGAAATTCCTCACAGATTTGTATTCGCTCTAGGCTAGGACGAATAGACCTGCAATAACTTGTCAGAAAGCACCCTCTTCAATGTCCTATCCATAAAGCTCCAAATGACCTACAAAGTTGGGGTTAGCTAATTGGGGGTGTTTTGGGAAGACCCAGATGGTCAGATTTCTCCAATTTGGCCTCTATCATCCAAATTTTTCTAGTGCCATCTGCAAGTTAGTAAAGGCGAGAAATGACAAAAACCTGGTCAAAATTGCTCAGAATGAAATGAAATTTAAACTACATCCTATTTAACAGATCTAGAATAAGATGCAAAAGAAAAATCATAGAAATATATCATAGATTTCTAATCGTCCCAGGGTGGGGCGAATAGGACTGTGATATTTTGGGGGGCGCCCAGGGGCAGAACGCCCACCATTTGGGACACTATTTCGGCACCAATCCACTTGGGATGGGTCCAAAAATCCTTATGGGATGTTGTCAAAAAATTTTGTGGAATATTGTGGCCAAAAATTGGGTTTTGGGTTGGGATTCGTGCTTCCAATAATCACCCAATAACCTCCCTTTCGAATGAGAGATTAAGGATGTGAAGGCACAAATCGCAAGTAGGTATGTAAATTGGCAGCACTTCGTTGCTCAAATGCTCCTTCTTTGTATATCCTTTGGGTGAGAAAACTCACCAATTTATAGACCTAGGGTCTCTTTATTTGGAATGTGCATGCGAGGGCGCCACTTGAGTTAATTGTCCTATTTTTAGAGAAAAAGCTAATTCCCTGATTTAGAATCTCCTTGCATGAGGTCTCTAAAATAAATACATTCATGACTGAAGTCTCTCTTCTTGAATAAAAGCTATTCCTTGCAATTGCATGGCCTAAAGCCTTAGTTAATTGGCAGATTTGTCGAGGTTTGTCTTTTTTCCAGTCAAACTTGCTATTCGCCTCACCCTGGGGCGAATGCTGCTATTCGTCCCTGGGTGGGATGAATGCTAGTTTGTATTCATCCTTAGGTGGGACGAGCAGAGAGCAAGGTGCCAAATTGAATTATGACCTCTAAAACTTCTTTTGGAAGTGGTTAGGACCACTGTTTAACCTCTAGGGGCTGCCCTAGGGGCTGTTTGTGTCAATGCAATCAGCGCTTGTTGTCACATAATCAGATTGGTGCTATTTTGGTGTCTATAGATGCCCCTTTTTGGGAAGCGCTATGCAAGGCGTAGCGTCGAGAAAAAATAGATAACCAAAGCACTAATGATTAGGGTTTCTCAGTAACCTAACCAACTCTTGATGCCCCAAGTATGGAAAGGGCACGCATTCTTGAATCCTTGCTTCTGACGAGCTAGGGAACTTCATTCAAGTGTTATCCTTGTTCAGTGAGGTGTTACTTGAACTTGGACATTGATCAGTCATGAATAGGCAAAGGGTGCAACCTTTTGTCTATGGGAACCTTGAGTTCATGATTCACGAATTCCAAGTGTTTGATCAGCTTGTGATTATTGCTTTTTTGTAGCCCCAAGCAGGGGCGCGATTGTCTTTGTCAATGATCCTTTGAATGCGTGTTATTTCCTTGATTGGGTATGTTTTTGTTGATTGGTAACTAAGTGTGACTACCCCCTCAAGCGACGAATCGATGAGGGAATGACCGACATGAGAAAAGCGATGAGTCGCTTGACCCAAGATGACTTAGGTAAGGGTGCCTTTAGTTGTTTACCATTGAATGCAAAAGTAGTTTCTGAACATTCTGACCTATTTTTGGTGGGTGTGAACCCTTTTTGTGACGCATTTTGGAGCTGAAATTGTCAAGAATCCGTCCTCTCGGGGAGCGGTCCGGCTATGGTAGCCTTATTAGGGAGTAGGATAGTGATAATTTGTAACCCCAACATCTATTTTGGATGCCAAGAATGTCAGGTGCAAAGGCGCCTTCTTTCGGCAAGGTTATTGCTATTTTTGGTTGGGTTTTGACCCTTTTGGTGATGTCGTTTGGGGATGAAATTCTCAAAAATCCGTCTTCCCATGGAGTGGTCCGGCTATGGTAGCCTTCTTAGGGAATAGGATAGTGAGGATTTGTGACCCCGACATCTGTTTTGCATGCCCGAAATGTCAAGTGCAAAAGCACTCTTATCGGACACTTTTAGGGCTTGTTTTTGGTGCATTTTGTGCAGTTTTTGTTGTTTTTGCTATTTTTGAAATTTTTGCTCTGTATTCATCCCAGGGCAGGACGAATTCCTATTTAGTATTCGTCCCAGGGTGGGACGAGTGCTAACCAGAGTGCTCGTCCTAGGGGGGACGAGTACAAGCTCAAAAAGCCTATTTAAAGGCCAAAACTAAGTTTTGGGCTCATTTGCATTTGTTTTTCTTGGCAATTTGGAGCTCTGAGGCGGAGGAGGTCAATTCTACGAAGTGAAGCGCTGTCAAATTTTTCTTGTGACCATGAGTTCACACACCGGATCGAGCGGCGGAGCCGAAGTGATACCAGTGAGTGCCCTTCCTCTTTATTGTTTTGTGTTGCAATTGAAAAACCATAGTTTGCTTATTTCTTGTTTTTTTTTGTTTTTCTGGTTTTTCAAATTTTAAAATTGAAACCCTAGTCTATGAACACTTAGCTTAAACCTTAATTTAACCCTAGTTAAACAAAGATCAAAAGTTTAGTTTAAAACTTAGCTGAAAAACTTAGTTTAGAACATAACCCTAAAACCTTACCTAACCCGAATTGAACCAAGATCAAAACTAAACGTAAAACGTAGCTTGAACCCTAGTTATCTGTTGTTTTTGTGTTTTGAATTTTCCAGTTGAGAGTTAAAAACCCTAGGTCTGAGAAATTATTTTGTGACTTTTTTGTGTTTGTTTTTGAATTTATCAGTTAGAATTAAAAACCCTAGAACTGACAAATGATTGTTTTTTAAAAATTTTGTGATTGTATTTTTTTTAATTTTTTAATTTATCAATTTAGAATTAAAACCCTAGGACTGACAAATTAGTTTTTTGAATATTTTTTATGTTTTTGTAATTTAGCAGTGTAGAGTTAAAACCCTAGAACTGAGAAATTAGGTTTTTTTGGAATGACTTTGCAGGTGAAAACTTTGTTTTTGTATTTTGCAGATTTTCTAATGGTGATGTACGGAATGAAATGTACCAGTTGTTTTAAAATGTAGTTAAGTTTTTCTGAGATTCAGATACTTTAACGAACTAGCCAAGACTATACATTTATCTCGCAAGACTTTTGAACAAGGTATAAATCTGACTTGAATGTAACCAAGTTATTTCACATCCCTGTGTGTGCAATTGAGTTCGTTTATGTGGTATTTGTCAGGATACCGCCAGTTCTAGATAGGCTATCAACCAAACCTGTACTGAGGATCATCCAATTAGCTCCACTAACTCCGTTGTTGTATTAAGTAAGATTAATCCACGGGACAATCTAAGGTACCATAAGCTAGCTCATCCACATGCAAACATTGGTCTGCGCACACGCAAAGCTAATGTGACAAACATATCGTCATGCGTTTAGGATACTGCCATTGCCAGGTAGGTTGTCCACCAAACCCGTAATGAGGATCACCTAGATGGTTTTTGAATGCTAAGAATTCCAGGGATTCAAGTTCAGGATTTTTAGTTGCTCAACGGTTTTGGATACTTGCTCGTATACATAGTGATGAAAATCATTGTTTATTTTTCTTCTTGTTTTTCTTTTTGAGCAAGGATTTTGAATAGTGGTGATAACCACTGTTATTTGATTTTGGATTTTGAACTTTGTAAGGTTGAGCTTGTAGGTTTGTGGCTTATGAATGACCTTGATCCTTTTAGGCCTTGGGGATGACTACCCATCCTATTCAGGGATGTGTAGTACGAATCCTTATGACTTTGGGAACCAAAGGGGATTAGGGATATGATGAAGTCAGGGCATTGATATTTTAGGCCTTGGGGATGACTACTCATCCTGTTCAGGGACGTGTAGTAAGAATCCTTACAACTTTAGGGACCAATGGTGATTGGGATTGGTAGTGGTGAAAACCACTGTTTGTGAGGGGGAATTGATGGGGAAGAGCTCGTCCTTTTATCAATTCTCAACATTCTTAAACCATTCGCACAGGGGGATGAACAGACTAATCTTTCACCTATGGTACCCTAGACTACTTTGTAGGTTTCTCTTGCATTCACACAACTTAGGAATTATTTTATGTGTTTTAATTTGTGTTGGGATGTTACGTAATGAGGCGTGATCCAAGTAAAACTTTCCTGTGTAAAAGTTGTTTAACTTCGTATAGATTTTGGCTAGAAATTTAAAGATAGATGAATGACGAAAACCCTATATACATTAGGAGACAACTGACTAAGCTAAAAAAAATGATGATGGTGTTATGCTGGATGTATGCGTTTATAAAAATGGATTTGATGTGGAAAATGATGGAATTTCCGAGCAATTACAGTCTATGGTGCTTGTGACTTGTATGACCAACAAATATGCAAAGTATGGATGCGATGCCTAATGCAACCTATATTTTTGTTGTTTTGATTTTTTTACGAGTATGCATGGAATGGAGATGCAATTTTTTTTTGTTATTTTTGATGATTTTATTGTTTTTGCTTGTTTTTGACTATTTGATTTTGACCAAGCGGTTATGGTAACCTTTGGAGCTTTTGGTGTTTGACCAAAGGGTTTATGGATACCTTTGGAGCATTTTTGGGGTTGACCAAGCGATTGCGGGAATCCTTGGAGCTTTTGGCTTGACCAAAGGGTTTATGGACACCTTTGGGGCATTTTGGGGTTGACCAAGCGATTGTGAAAATCCTTGGAGCTTTTGGTATTTGACCAAAGGGTTTATGGATACCTTTGGAGCATTTTTGGGTTGACCAAGAGATTGCGGGAATCCTTGGAGATTTTTAGGTTGACCAAGAGATTACGAAAATTCTTGGAGCTTTTTAGGTTTGACCAAGAGATTACGGAAATCCTTGGAACTTTTTAGGTTTGACCAAGAGATTATGGAAATCCTTGGAGCTTTTGGTTTGACCAAGAGATTACGAAAATCCTTGGAGCTTTTGGTTTGACCAAGAGATTACGAAAATCCTTGGAGCTTTTGGGGTTGACCAAAGGGTTCATGGACCCTTGTGGGGAATTTTGGGGTTTGACCAAGTGATTTTGGCCTAGCCCCGACATGTCTTTGTAGGACCATGCAAAAACCTCCTTCTTCTCTCTAAGAAGGGCAATGTAGTCGGCTTGCTCTTTGGGGGATAGACTTACCCCCAGCTTGATGATGTGCAAATTCATTGGATCTAAGTCAATGTCTACGTCAGTCGTCTCCTCGATCGACATGTGGGATCCATCCTCCAACTGGTGTGGAGTTGGGATCAAGTGGATATCGTTTGCTAAATTTAGATCATCGTTTGGAACATCAGGTTCCTCTTCAGCATGGAAGACATCCTGAGTCTGTCCTGGGGTGAAATGGAACATCCCATCGCAAGGCCAGTACTCTGATGGGGATGGCGATGTGTCAGCATGATCCCAGTCGATAGCATCTAGGTCTAGATACAATGACCATGTCGGGTTGACTAGATCATGGACGGGGGCGGTTAGGTCAATGGAGATCATGTTGATGAAATGATTGTGGGCTCCATCACTGCAGGTGCTGTAACTTGGACATCCTAGATGATCTTTGTGCTCCATATCTGGCTCTATGGGTACTGGAACAAATGGATCGGCTCTATGCGTGGATACGCAGATAGGGTCTGCCCTAGGCACTAATGGTTTGATAGGGTCTCCAGGTGGAAGATGCTCTCTGTGTACCTGGAGTGGTGGGTGTAGTAATTGCTATAACTGTGCTTGGTTTAAGTGCCACCTATGCCTTGGCCCTATGTGTAACTATTCAAACATGTCATCTATATCCAAGGGATATTGTTGTTGCATCTACCGCATGTGGTTGAGATAGACCATCTCGGTTTCATCTTCGTAATCACTGTCAAAGATCCAAAGGCCTTCGTTGGCTCCAACAATGGTTTGTGACATATGAGGCTCATCTTGTTCGAGCAAATTAATGTGGTCCCATCGAGGTTGTTCCACTCTCTATGGGGGGACCTGATTCTCTTGAGGTGGCATATGCTCAAATGGAGCATCCAAAGGGAACATTTTCAGGAAGCTCTCCTCATCATCATCCATGGGATATACTTGTGAATGATTGCTATCAGACTCGAAAGGATCCCAAGGTGCTACCTCGTACTTCGACTCATCCTTTGAAGACCCTTCTTGGTCTTGTCCATATCCCTCTTGTGGGTGAGTCCTTGAATTTTCTCCCTATTTGGCCAAAGGGAAAGGGTTGTTATGGTCAACAAGGTTGGTTGTGAGCAATGGGAGAGAATCTCCCAATGTATACATTGTGTTAGGATTGGCATATGGATCTAATGCCAACCCATCCTTGTTGCCTATCCCTAGGCCTTGCATGTTCTCCACCAAGATGTCTAGGGGCAAGGGGTGGTTGAACCCTACTCCTGACTTTTCATACGGTATTTGATATCTCGATTGGCAAAGAACATGCACTCCTTGCTCATACCTGCCCAACCCATATCCGTGCCAATTGCATTGGCCAAGATATCTCAATGCAAATTCTGGGTTGGCCAGATAGTTAACGTCCTTCGCAAAGGGCTCTTCATCTTCATATTCTTGCATACAAGTGTCAACGCCATTATCCAAGCCCCCATAAACAAAGTTTGTCTGATTGGGTGGGTAGCCTAAAGGAACCACTGAGCTGATGGGGATTCGAGGCCTCCCCATGTCCTGCATGGACTCAAGTGTGGGCATTGCTACAATGTTCCTCACTAGATACTCCCCCAGGCCCATGCTAGCCATTTCAACGGTGACCGTTTGCGGTTGAGGGGGAGCGAATGAGAGTCCTTCTTGAGTCCACTCCATGTGGGGCAAACTAGGCATCTCGACTTACATTCTGCTAGGCATCTCTTCTATCGATATGGTTGAGACCAGAGGTGGTTCCTCTTCTAGGGGTTTCTTTCCCTTGTCCTTGGATGTGGCCACTATAGGTAGCATCGTTGGTGAAGGACTAGCGGAGGAAGATGGACCCAGCTGAGGACGTTACGGATTAGTCAATGGATATGCCTGCAGAATCGGACCCTATTGAGATGGATTCAACTAAAAATCCAAATGTGTCGATGGGAGAGTCGATTGCGGCATAAATTGCACTGTATTGTAGTATTTGAAGGGCTCCAAGTCTATCGTGACTACATGCACTTGTCCTTCAAATGTATACTTTAGGCACTGATGAGCTATTGAAGGGACACACTTCATGTCCCTAATCCAAGGTTGGCCTAGAAAGATATTTTAAGCCATCTCACCTTCCAAGATGTGGCACAATGTATGAATAGTATTTTGTCCCACTTGGATAGGTAGGACAATTATGCCAACTATCGAGCAGATTGCATCATTAAATGCTCACAGTGTATAAGTGGAGGCCATGATGTGAGATACTGGCAACTTTAAATGTTTTAGTGCTACTGTAGTGATGATATTACTAGATGAGCTAGTGTCCACCAACACCCTTTTATACGGAATCCCGTTGACCCGCACAATAACGTGCAGGGGTGGATCCACCACATCACCAGTCACTATTTTTAATTCATCTTCTCTAAATGTGATGACTGGTTCTGTACACTATTTTACATGCCCCACAAAAATTGATGAAAGAGTTCACTTCGTGGGGCTGCAGCTCGATGGCCTATAAAATCTCCATTAGAGCCTCTCGATGTGGCGCTAATTTTTGAATGAGCTCATATATGGAGAGCCTAGCCGGCATGGTCCTTAGAATTTGGGTAAGTCTAGTCCAAATCATGGCCACTGGTCTAGGAGGAGGAAGTTGTGTAGGGTGCTGTTGAGTTTGTGACGTCGATGGAACCTCTCTTGTGGCTACCGCAGGGGCAGCTCCTGGATATCTCTTGTTCCTAGTCACTATGCTTATCATCCCTACATACCCCTGCATGGGGAAATTTTGTTGCACCTCATTGACTTGAAGAGGTTTTTCCTATGCCTCGTGGGCAGACAAGGGGTCTCTGAAGACTCCCATATATTGGTTGTTTGGTGCTACGGGGTTGTCCATTGCCAATGTCTTGTTGTCGATGAGATCTTGTACCAAACCTTTGAACTTCCAACATGTGTTAAGATCATGTCCCTTATGCCTATGGAACCTACAATACAAGTCCTCTCGGTATCCCTTAGGCTTTGATGCATTGGGGTCTATAGTTTGAATCTTTGGAAGGTCGATCAAGTTCGTCGTTGACAAGCGATCAAACAGAGAGTCCCTGGACTCTATGTAAGGAGTAAATTATCACCTAGGGCGACGTTGTTGATTTTGTTCCTGCCTTTGGTTTTCTCTCTCATAGTTGTTAGGAGGCACCGCCTGATAGTTAGCCTTTTGAGGTTGTGTTGCTTATGCAGGTTTAGGGACGTTGATAGCAACCTGATTAACCACGGTGGGTTTCGGTGGCGTAGTCCCTGTTTTAGTGTTCTTGGTCCATTCTTTCTTCTTAGGTTTGGCGATCTCGCCATCCTGTATCTTAATCTCCTCAATGACTCGGGCTTGTGCCAGAGCTTCCTCTAAACTGGCATATTGTTGCAGCTGCAATAACACGGAGATTGATCTCAATCAACTTTTTGAGAACATTTGGGTCAGATCTGACATGGGAGGGAGGTAAGCCAGCTTCGAAAGTAACGTCCTCCACCGGTTCCCGTATGCCACCATGGTCTCTTCCTCATACTTCCTAAGGCTAGCTAGGTCACTTAATGATGTCTTTTTATTAGTGTTGAAGGCAAAGCGTTCGAGGAATGCATCCACTAGCTGATCCAAGTTACTGATGCTATGTTTTGATGATTGGGTGAACCAATCCGAGGTAGGGCCTACGAATGTGGTTATAAATGTTCTTAACAACAAAGCATCATTGTCCTAAATACCAAATCACTGGCTCAGGAATCCAGTCACATGCTCTTGGGTGTCCTCCTCCCCTCTAAAGAGTGCCAACTAGGGTAGCTTAAAGTATTTCGGGTATGGAGGTGCCAGCACTGACGGATGCACAGGATGACTACGGAGTTGGTGTAAAGTGGGCTTTTGGGGCCTAGAAGTCTTGATCTCCATAGACGCTAAGCGCTCTAACAACGCTTTATATGCATCAGAGGATTTAATTTCTTCCTCCTTAGTTTGCTCTCGTTGTGGGTTACGGGGAATTTGAGGCCTATTGAGAGTTAGCTGGATAGCACCCCCTCTGCCTTGGTAGAGCGTTTCTGCCCACTCTTCTTCTTGTTCATACTCCTCATAAGCTTCTTGAGGAGTGCCTGGCCGAGACCTATACACATGGGTGGGTGCCCGTGGAGGGTGCCCATCGTTGTTTTGGGGAGTGGCCTCCCGCTCAGGTCTAGGAGGTCTCGGAGGTAATACTTGATAAGGTCACGTGGACTGTCTTGTACCAAGGGGTTATGCCTCTCATACACTTCTACTTTATGCACGTGAGGGATTGGAACCTTCATAGGCACATTGTTATGAAGAAATTCGGTTGTCCAACATTGAATGCGTTCTTTGCTAAGGCGGTACAGATGCTCTAACTATTGTTGATCCCGCTCGAGCTGCGTGATTTGTGCTTGGTGGGCGGCATGTCTGGAAAATGCCAAGTAAATTTGTTCCATCGTCTCTTGTTTTGGAAGCCTAGATGCCTCTCCTACATGTCTATCTCGGTCGTGGTGATCCGAGACCCCTATGGGTTGCTTTCCTCTATCGAGGTTAGCTACATTAACCTAAGGCTATAGCCTCACTGGGTGATCCTAATACATGGCAGGCACGGAGGTACATCATTCCCACGCGATGTACTTCTCTTGAGGAACATGATATTCTTCCTCGCCCTCCCTTTCATATGTGTGCAAAGTGCAGGCAGAATTGTCTTGCCCTATCTGGAAAGCCTGATACTCTAGATTTGGTCTAGTGTTTCTAACAGTAATCTAGGGTAGAGGAGGGATGACGAAATCATGTGGCCCCTCCTTCTGGACCCTCTATTGTTATAACACTTCATCACTAGGCCACTCATAACGAGCATCTAAGGGAGGTCTCCTGTCTATGTTGAGTGCTACGTGTAGGTTCTCTTCTTGAAAGGACCTATGCTGAGTGGGGGTGCCCCTCAAAGAGGTGCCTCTATAGTCCTATTCTGTTATGGCATGATGCAAACTATCTTGTGTGTCAGGCCTCCAAGGCGGGATGACCAAGTCCTCAAGACTATATCGAAGGTGACTTGTCCCCCTTGGTGCACTTTCTACAGTGCTTGCCTGTGAATGGGCTCGGCTACGAGTGTACACCATGGTGATGTGCTCCTAAAGATGAGTAGATTTTTATCTTTTTTTTTTAGGATTTCTTATGCTACACTAAATAGGAAATATCACACACACAAACAATGATTATCTCATTTAAAGATTTAAAAGTGTGCCCTAAACCTGGTTCAGTGTGTTTTTGATGTTCGTTTTGAAAATTTGTGGGAAGAACGTTTAAATGCAAAATGACGGCTCTTATGACTCCCAAAAAATGGTTGCCCCTTCGATATACCGTTTCCAGACCGATATACCAACCTCTCTATATACCCGCCCTTAAGTGAGGGAAACTATTGGTACATGAGAGCAGATGGTACATGGAACATAGGTGGTACAGAAGGGGAATCACTCTATTTATGGCACCTACCATAGAAGACTTATCCTCATGAGCTGGGAATCACCCCAACTACACTTAGTCAGCTTTCGTGAGGATTTACGTCTAGCATCAGTCGCGATCGGGGTAATGTATGCAATATCTCAAGCCAAGGTGGTGATGAAATCCACCGTTGGTCTTGCCAAGGGTTGGGGTTTTACGACCAACTCCTTGTTGTTTTAACTTGCCACGTGGTGTGTGGGGTTCTTTTTAAGTTGCATAAATGAAGCAAAAAAGAATTCAAACTCTCCTATGCAAGCAAATAACCAGAGAACAAACAGAAAAATTTTGATAGAAGGTGTTTAAGACCTCTACCTTTTCTCTGTCCAAAATGGATGTCTTTGAATTTCTACTCTGAAACAGTCCAGCGTTGGAAAAATTGGTACCTGTAAGCAAAAGAACAAGCAACTTTAATCAGAAATTTAATCTTAAAAATCAAGGGATAGATGTCCCACCATGATCGCCACTGAAAGCACAAGGATACGAAAACAAAAATGAATATGTTGAATACGATGCGTCTAAAACCAAACTTAACGCCAAAAGCCTATGTATTGAAAGAATGCATAAAAAATAAAGAACATGAGCGAATCGACACAAGGTAAAAGCAATATGGAATAGGGTCCTCTTTATTGATATTCTTTCACGGTCGTGTTACAATACGTCTCCTTCCCTTTCTAGGGGATAGGAGCGTTAAATATGTTTTTGATCACATCCATGATAGCCATCCTTCTTCCGCGTGCCCACATGTAAGATGGGCGGACCAAAACATCGCCACAACTTGTGTATATGATTTTTCACTCCTTCCTACTCTTTTGATGTTGAAAACCTACGTTCAAATAAATAGAAAATATTAGTAGCACCTGCAGATAGAATAAAGCATGTATTTCCCAAGGCCTACTATCAGTATATGCATGAAAATATTAAAATGATAATAAAATGACATCAGATCAACCTAAAATTTTAACAGAGACATAAATATGTTACCAAGAATCCACTGCAAAAAGAATAGTCTGGAAATTCCTCACAGATTTGTATTCGCTCCAAGGTGGGATGAATAGACCTACAATAACTTGTCAGAAATCACCCTCTTCAATGTCCTATCTAGAAATCTCCAAATGACCTAAAAAGTAGGGGTTAGCTAATTGGGGGTGTTTTGGGAAGACCCAGATGGTCATATTTCTCCAATTTGGCCTCTATCATCCAAATTTTTTTGGTGCCATCTATAAGTTAGTAAAGGCAGAAAATGACAAAAACCTAGTCAAAATTGCTCAGAATGAAATGAAATTTAAACTACAACCTATTTAACAGATATAGAATAATATGAAAAATAAAAATTAGAGAAATCTATCACATATTTCTAATAGTCCCGGGGTGGGGTGAATAGGACTGTGACAGTTTGGGGGGCGCCCAAGGGCAGAACGCCCACCGTTTGGGACACTGTTTCGGCACCAATCCACTTGGGACAGGTCCAAAACTCCTTATGGGATGTTGTCAAAAAAATTTGTGGAATATTGTGGCCAAAAATCAGGTTTTGGGTCGGGATTCGTGCTTCCAATAATCACCCAATAACCTCCCTTTCAAATGAGAGATTAAGGATGTGAAGGCACAAATCGCAAGTAGGTATGTAAATTGGTAGCACTTTGTTGCTCAAATGCTCCTTCTATGTATATCCTTTGGGTGAGAAAACTCACCAATTTATAGACCTAGGGTCTCTTTTTTTGGAATGTGCATGCAAGGGCACCACTTGAGTTAATTGTCCTATTTTTAGAGAAAAAGCTAATTCCCTGATTTAGAATCTCCTTGCATGAGGTCTCTAAAATAAATACATTCATGACTGAAGTCTCTCTTCTTGAATAAAAGCTATTCCTCACAATTGCATGGCCTAAAGCCTCAGTTAGTTGGCGAGTTGTCGAGGTTTGACTTTTTGCCGGTCAAACTTGCTATTCGCATCACCCTGGGGCAAATGTTGTTATTCATCCCTAGGTGGGACGAATGCTAGTTTGTATTCGTCCCTAGGTGGGACGAGCAGAGAGCAAGGTGCCAAAAAGGTGCCAAATTGACTTTTGACCTCTAAAACTACTTTTGGAAGTGGTTAGGACCACTGTTTAACCTTTGGGGGGCTGCCCTAGGGGTTGTTTGTGTCAATGCGATCAACGCTTGTTGTCACATAATCGGATTGGTGCTATTTTGGTGTCTACAATTAGTGTTAATAAAAAGAATTATTGAGAAGATTCAGTTAATCCAAATGGGATTTTTGAAATTTGATTACAATCATGTGGTTAGAGATCAAAACAAGAGTGTTGATGCTTTAGCTAATTGGGATTTAGACAAAGGTGATCTTACTTTTTATGGCCACCCTCCTATATGATGGGCTTCTCAAATTAGGGAAGCTCTTATTTCTATCATTTCTTTGGATGGCTCCAGTTTTGAAGGTACCTAGTTTCTTTTTTTTTTTTTTTTGCTTCTCTTTGGTTCATTCAGTTTTTTTTTAGTTCCCTAGCTCATTTTATTCTTTATTTTGTTTCCTCTATTGATTCTTGCCTTAATAGTCTTCTAGTCTAGATAGGTCATTGTTTTGTTCATTTTTTATTTCTTTTTTGTTTTTTTTTGTTTATTTTTTTAAGGTGGGTAGGTTTTTTTATTTTGTTTTGTTTTTGTGTTCTTTGTGTTGTTTTTTTTGTTCTTGTGTTTTTGTTGTTTTGTTTTTTTTTTTTATGTTTTTTGTTATTGTTCTTGTGTTTTTTTTCATTCTTGTTCTTGGGTTTCTCTTTGTTTGTGTTATTTTATGTTTTTATGTGTGAGTGTTTTCTATGTTTTTTGTTTTTGTTTATTGTCTATTTTTGGTTGTTTTATATTTTTATTTTTTAATATTTTAGGTTTTAGTTGTGTTTATTTTTCACATTTTTTTTGGGTTATGTCTTTGTAGTGTTATGTTGTTTTTGTCTTGTCTATGTTTTGTTATGTGGTTCTTGTGTTTTTCTATGTGGTTTGTGTTGTGGTTTCTTTTATCTTATTGTGCATGTTTTGTTGTGCTTTTGTTTTTGACACACTCAAGGAGCATGTTTTTTTATTTTATTTTATTATTTTTGTTGTTATTTACTTATTTTTAAATTGGTTTTGTGTGTTTTTTTGCTCCTTGAGTATGTCAAATGTGGTAGGCCAGGTCCGAGTCCTAGGCATTTTTGGTGGAATGGATACCCCTACCTCCTTGGGTCTTACTCGAAAGTGGCATCCCTTTTGGGATGTTTTCCACAAAAAAAAAAAATTATTATTAGTGAAATTGAATAGCGTAAACACCCAATATCATTGAGGTGTGGGTATGCACACAAGTCTTGAGAGAAACCGTAGTTTGATAGGATTGGTCGACACATGTCACTTGGTCAAAATTGGTAACAAGGGATGGTATGGAATATCATCTCCAAGTTACTTCTCTGCGAGTACTATGGTAAGTCCCATGTTCATTTGACTTAGCTAGTTAACCACAATATTTGGTATGAGATAAATGTTCATGAGTCATAATGGGCATGAGTGACCAAGTCCATGGTTAGGGTATTCACATGGCTCTAGCTGACTCCAAGTAGAGGATAATCAACTAGACACTAGGCATATATATGCTAATTCCTTTCATACAATTACTAGAACAAGTTGACCAGTTAGTTGAAGGTTCAATATGGTAAGGGATGGGAAATTAAGAATCCACCATCTAGGTGTTATGGACCCTAGAGGATAACCCCTATCATGGTTTGACCCTCATGTTGGAACAAAAGGATGTAAATGAGGTAAGTTGATTCCACATAATGGTACCATCTTATGGGATTTGGCCAATCACGTCCACTTAGGTGGTTGTTTGTAGTAGTCATGAACCCAAAAGTGGTTTGATATGCCTATACGGATTAAAACTATATGTTAAAATTTATTGGGTGAAACAAAAAGCTATAAACCTGAAATTATTTGCTATGAACATGAAAGTACTTTAGGGGTTGAAAGCATTAGACTTAGAAAAAAAACGTGTAAAATTTCTTGGCTTGTTTTTGTGGTGCAACCAGGTGAGTAGACCGAGGTTGTTACATATGGTATCAGAGCCAAAAATATCTTAATTTGTAGACTCTGAATAAATATTTTTGTCTAGATCAATGTAAACCTATTAACTTACTTATTTCACCTATAGGTCAAATGGCACAAATGCTACAAGGTGGGTGTTTGAGAAATCCTACAGGATGCAGGGAGGAAGAAGCCATCGAAAGACCTATAAGGGGACCAATGTCAGGTGTAAGACAAGAAGATCCTCAACATGAAATAAGGATGAAATAGTTGAATGAGCCTCCATCGAATGAGTTTGATAGGGAGGAAGGAAACCTTGCAAAGGTTGTGCAAATTTTACAAACTCACATGGATCAGCAAAGTGAAGAAATGGCCCAACAATAGGAGTTGATTGTTCAACAACAAAAAATCATAGAAGACTTGACTAGGGGAAGAGAAACTAGAATAGGCAAGGTAGAGGAAGTACCTAGTGAACCTACAAGATCCAATACTGGTAGGGCCAAAGTGAGTAAAGATTTGGATAGGAACCTTAAGAAGGTTATAATATCCAATTTTAATGGGAAGGCGATGGTGATGTAGAAAAAAATTGGCTAAGTGAACTGGAGTCATACTTTTCGCCGTTTTTTTTAATCTAATCAATTTGTTGGTGGGTGGGTGGTAAGGAGGCGCGGGGGGGGGTGGGGTGGGAGGGGAAGGAAAGAAATTAAAAAAAAAAAAAAAAAGGGGGGGGGGGGGGATTGGGAGAAAGGTTTGGGTGGTGATTTGGCAATGAATAATGGAAAAAGTTGGGTTGTTTTTTTTTTTAAAATAAGAAAGTATGGAGGGTGGTACTACACAAAAAATAAAATTCAACAAAAAAAAAAACCACCCCAAAAAGAAAAGAAAAAAGAAGGGGGGGGGGGAACAACCCGGGGGGGTCCCGCGGCGGGTTTTGGTTTGGCGTAGAAAAAGAAGCAAAAAGAGAGAGAAAAAAAATTTTTAATTATCAAAAGCTACCAGGGAAAATATAAGCTCAAGAAGCGAAAGAGTTTTAGGTTCATGAAGTGGAAAAAAGAAAAAAACAAGAAACCTAAAGGAAAAGATCAAAATAGATAGGGAGGCAGAAATAGAGCTAAATTTTAGGGTAATAAGTTTAGGATGGATGGAAGAGAGTTTTCCAAAATATAGGATTAGAGACCAGTAAATCAAGAGAAGACTAGGGAAACTGTACCTTAGGGCTAACAAGAATAATAATAGAGGAAATAGAGCCCCTCCAAGTAGATGTTACATATGCCAAGGAGATCATTATGCCAACAAGTGCCCCCATAGAGCTGATATTTGTTAGAAGGCACCAGAAGAAGCCACTCATAGGAACTTTGTGGAAATAGGTAATCTCTTTCTTGATGGTCAAGTTATTCCTTTAATGTTTAATGTAAAAATTTATGATAAATATGTGCATATTTTGATAGATAGTGGATCAACTGATAGTTTTATTTCCACTAGATTAGTGAGGGACATACTTGAAAGACCTAGGGTTTGGCTAATGGTTGGAAGGTAGAGTACATGTCAAGGTAAACCTACCAAGTTAACCAATGTCTATTTGACCCTCACACCATTCTACCACAAGGAAAGAGACTCGGAGATACTTCTGTATAGAGATAAAATAATAACTTTATACTTCTCTTATTAGTATGAATTCACCTATGTATTAAAAACTTGAACTTATCTTACCGTTTTAAGTTTGACATACGAGCCTTCATCAAAAATAGTTTGAAATGGGTGAAATTTCTTCAACTAAGATTAATACTTACATAGAATTAGTTTAAATCTAAATTACCACTTATTATATGTTCGTTACCTAACAGGAATAACCAAAAAAAAAGCACGAGCATATGTATCTACAAGGTCTATCACCATGATTTAATTTTACCTTTACAAATTTCCCAATAAATGGGGATTCTTAATTACTTTTGATAGAACTAAATTAACAAGTTATGATGGACTTTGTTACCCTTCCATTATTAAATTAAATTTCTCATTAGTAAATAATTAACAAAAGAGTTTATATATATATATATATATATATATATATATATATATATATATATATATATATATATATATATATATATATATATATAGATATAAACAAGGGTTTGTATATTAAATTTAGTGTTATTGTTGAAGCAAATGATAAAAATAGACTTTAAACCTTAACCCCTACCTTATGTTATGTCATCGAGTAAGATGAATAGAACCTTTAAATTTAAAGTGAGACATCATAGAAGTTGAGACTAGAATAGGTAAAGTAGAATACTGTTAATCCTCTAATTAAACCTTTCAAAATGATTGATACCTACCCACGAGAAATGTGATTAGCTTGCACCCAACATCGGTGGTTACGATTTGGTAACCTCTACGACTCGAGAACGGTTATTTTTTGATAAAATTGGTCAAAATAAGTGACATTGTCAAAACCAGCAATGAGGGGTGGTATGGGATGCTCCCTCTAGTTTGTTTCTTGGGAAGTACAGTGATAGATCAATGCACTGCTGTGACTATGAGTGGACTAGTATGCTCAAGTAAACTAGCCGAGCTATGACATTTGGTATGGGATACATTATTGTGAGTCATGAATAGTCAATGGTACTAAGTCTAGTGTCAAGGTAATGACATGGCCTTAGATGACTCCAATGGAGTGGACAATTAGCTAGGCACTATGCATATGTACATTAAACTCTTGCATGCTCAAACTTGAACAAGCCATTCGAATTAGATCGAGGTTCATCATGATAAAGGATGAGGAGAGTATGTCTCCACAATCTAGGTGTTATGGGCCCTAGAGGATAACCCTAGCCATCGATTTACACCCATGCCAAGACAAGAGGATGATAAACGGGAAATTTGGATCCATAAAATGGTACCATCCACGAGATCTGGCCAATCTTGTCCACTTGGGAGACTATCTACAATAGTATTAATTTCCAAATGCGGTATGTTATACGTTGTTCTAAATGAAATTATTGGGTGAATATCAAACCAATTAACCTGAAAAACTTTCCCTTAGGTTGAGTATGATAGTAAATTAGAAAAATAAAATTACCTTGTGAGATACTGAATCAGATTGAGGGGTACAACCAAGTGAGTAGATCTGGGTTGTTACAATTTTCCCATATCAATATCCCTTTGTATTTCTTTTTCTTTCTATTTTTGCTTCTTGGGTCTTCCTCTATTTTTTCATTCTCAACAATACTTTCATCTTCATCAATCTCTTCAATCTTCTCACACTGCTTATAGTAATACTTATCACCTTTAGGTTTTCCTTGTTCTGAAGAATTTGAAGTGCAAAGAATAACCTCAAGACCACAATATTCTTTATATTTTTGTGGAGACCCTAAAAGTGCAAGGGATAACATATTCACCTCTTTTAATTTTATTACTTAAAAATGATTCTCTACTAATTGAGGAAAATGAAGATGATTTACCTAGAATAAACTTGACCTTTTTATTGTCTTTGTTTTGGGTTTTACCTCCACATCTTATTTTACACTTTTTATTCCTTCTAAACTTGCCAATTGATATTGTCAATAGGATTTATTTATCTCTTCTTTTAGAGTGGAACATCCTTGATTTGATCTATCTTCTATTATTGAATGTTTTCCTTACTTTTTCTTGAAGTTTATCTCATGGCTAGAATTTTTTCTCTTTCTTCATAGTTTTTACTTTGCAAACTCTTGCCATGTGTCCAATATCAAAATAATTGTGGCAATGAAATGCAATATTTTCATAATCTACTTGTTGATCCCATTCTCTTGATTCAAATTTAATCGTAATGGATTGTGGCAAAGGTTTTGAAATATTCATAGCAACAAATATTTAAGTATATAATACTTTGAATAATTTGAATTCTATACCCACTTCCACTTGATCCAATTTTGAATCTCCAAAACTCATAGCCATGATCTATGAAACTTGCATATTAGCCCTCTACTTTTAAGAACCATTATATCGGGCTCAATCATCTCATCCTTGATACTTACTTCTAGTGTAACATCTTCTACCTAGATCAAACTTGTCATGTATTCACTCTTTTGCTTATCTCCAACTTGGGCCTTCATACTTCCAACTAGGGCATTTTTATTTCTAGCTAGGGCATCCTGACTTCCCATTAGGGCTTTCAAAAATGTCTTTCCTTCGACAATAGTTAATAGTTGATAGAGCTTGCTTTTTTGCCATGACTGAATCTTGTCTCACACTCCCTCTTGGTTCACACTCCCTCTCTGATCTCATTCACTCCAAGCTTGCACACTCACTTTCAGTTCATGCTCGCACTCACTATTGCACTTACTCTCAGCTTGCACTTGCACTCACTTTTGGGTGCACTCACTTTTGGGTGCACTTGCTTTTGGCTGCACTTACTCACACTTGATGTCACACTTACTCCCAAATTATACTTGCACTTGCTACTGCACTTATTATCGCCTCGCGCTTGCACTAGCTACTCATTAAAATACGAAAATAAGTATATCATACTTGATATAGATGACATTTTACTTTTAAAACAACCATATAAAAGTTTCGTCTTTTTCTACCTCCCATTAATGATTAACATAAAAATATTTGGAAAATAATAAAAATACAAAATTAAATAGATGAAAATGTTTTTGGAGTATAAATTTTAACAACGTAAAGTACATCATTTTAAAAATACTTATGTTTTACTTATGTTTCTCTCCCTTGGCACTTATAGTTTAAATGCTTTTATGTATCACTTCCATGCGTTACAACTTTGTCTCATATATATTGGTATTTTTTTTTTTCCATTCTAACTATATTTTATAGTTTAAATTTGGCCATGTTTATAATTCTTAATGTTCTTAAAAAAATCAAATACATTAATATGAAGGATTGATAATAAAAGCATTAAGCTATAGATACAATCGATATAGACGCGTGTTCAAACGTGAATTTGAATTGTTTGGAATATGACGTCCTGCTGATCCTACCCGACAAAGTCAGGACTTACGAGTTGTCCGAATAGTTATCACTCGAATGATTTAAAGCAGTGGCCGCCTCCTATGGAATTGGGCCACCGTCT